>JAUPFR010000004.1:73489174-73539174 GCA_036925125.1 Oreortyx pictus
ACCTTTTTATGTGTACTTCTTTCTATATCCAACATCTGTCTACAATTATGAAGATAAATATTTAATCATGTCATTTGCTCAAGAGAAAAGTAAATAGAATTTCTTTGAAAATGACTTTCTTGCCTCCACGTTATACCCAGGAAAACCGAACGACTATCTCACTTCTGGTCTCGTTTCAACCTCCACACCCAAATTAGGCCTTTTCAAGCTGCAACTTGAAAGATTCTCTGTAGCTATCAATAAAGAGGTCTTTCCAGCAGAAGACCTTCAAGGCAATCTTCATAACAATGAAAGGTTATGCATACATTCATTAACAATCTCAGTAATTTTCTTTTTATTTGCTCACACAAGCAGACACGTGCGAATCACTGTCAGGACAGTGAGTATTTTCAGCACATACCCCATACTTCTGAAGTCCAAGAAGGCACAAAACTGCTTTGAAATATTAAGCAAGAAAATGCATGTCTGTGTATTCTCAGTCATCTTTACTCCCCTGGACGCAGTGGCCACTCAACATCAGCACTTTCAGGGGGTTCATCCTGAGTGACTTCGTTGGAGCTCTTGTAATCGGCTCCAACATGGTGACTCACATCTTGGGAGGTGCAGTGGTGTGGACGGAGCTCCTCCGAGGACACACATCTCCATTCCTTCAGTCCATATTCAGCTTCTCACAAAAAAAACAGCCTGGACAGCCTTGCAGCCCATCGCCCCTCTCTCTTTCTGCGTATTGCCCTGAAGACTCAGGGCTAAGTGTCTCAGCCTCTCTATTCATCCAAGTCAGTCATTATATTAAAGCGTCTGCAGTTACTGATTGTTGAAGTAGCAAGGACACAAAGCCTCAGTGGAAGCAATGAACTAATTCCTGTAACCAGCTGAACATACATCATTTAATACATTTTGATTGCTGCAGACTTGTACATAATTATGACCACCTTTTATTTTATTTATTTATTTATTTATTTATTTATTTATTTATTTCCTCAGGTGGAATGTTCTTCAGCTTTTTATCTATTGAATAGAGGATAATAAAAAATGTTTTTAAAAGCTATAACATTATCTGTTCTATTGATTAAAAATATACATGGGTTTGCTAACGATTTTATTGAAAAAACTTGCTTATTTTGTTCCACTGTAGGGTGATTTATAGTCCAACTTCTTTCCAGAAGGCTGCTAGTCTCAGGCAGTGCAATCAGCTTTAACCATCATCACTTCTCACTAGGCAGGAGAAGATCAGGAACAGGATGTTACATCTCATAAGTTGCTGAGATATGTCAGCTCCCAGATCAGATGTTGGAATGGAAATCTCCAGCAGGAGGGCTCAGCAACTGCAGCCACAGAACGGAGAAGGTGTTTTAGGATCTTTTAAAAGCATCAAAACTGTCCAGTTAACATTTTTAATGTTTCTTAATCTGTAAAAGCCACAAAATAGATTGAACTGTAGCTGAAGGCTATTGCATGGCTTGGTAGATGGAATGAACTCCAGTTCATCCAGCTGTAGGATAAATCAATCTTTGTTTTTCCATCTCCAGAAAAGATATCCTTTCTGTTGTTATCATTGCTTAAATCATGATAACAATTGAGAGTACACCACCTTAGAAGAGGACTGTGACATTTATTTTCTGTATCAACTAAGAGTTAACATTTGAATAAGACTGGTATCCTATACTTTAAAAAAACATGCTATGAAGCCATGGAGAGTGAGCTGCACTGAAATGTGACCCTGGTCTTATCCCTGTTTTATCAGCATACCACCAGCACAGTATCTGCAGAGCCTTTGCTCTTCCTAAATGTAGACCTTGGAGAAAGACTAGCGCCTGTGGTTCACAGTCACTCACTGAAAGAAGAGACAACACTGAAGCAGGTTTCTAATTCCCACCTTTGCCCTTAGGAACTTAGACAATATTCAAGAAAGGGTTTTTGGTTCTGTAAGATGTGGGGTTAACAGAATGAATAATAACAAGTGGTATTATAGCCGAGGTATTTTATAGATGGTATAGTTATACATATTATTGTGGTGGAAACATAGAGAATGTGGTGGACATTCTTCACTCTCTAAGAACAGAGACAACAGAAATAAAGGGAAAATAATCACCCATGTCCAAGGCACACAATAGGAAACTCCAAAGGAGCAATCTCCAGAAAGAGATCCTTCCCCATTGGTGGTCAGCTCTCAAATGGAGTCTACAAGAGGTGGAGCCAGACTCCACCCCTTCTGGTCACACAGGTGCATTGCCTTCACCTGTGCTCTTGTGGTTGACTCAGTGCTCACCTCAGGTCACCAATCAGTGGTTCAGGCCATGATTCAGCAGTTCCCATACGGGTTCATTGCCCAGTTTTTTTGTTTTCATGCAAATATTTCCAGGAATTAATTAATTATTGTTAAGGGAAGACTTTAGCATGAGCAATAGCTAAGGACTAACAAGAGCAGGCAAAACACTTCCCAGTTGTGTTTCTTAGAAGGAATATAAACTGATTATCCTCTGTTCAGCAAAAGTATGATCTCACCTTACAAATCATGTATGCAGCCAATCTTGCATGTGTTATGAGGTCATTGGTCACAAGGAGAAAGTTCCTGAGAAAGTGCATTGGAAACACTAGTGTTCTGAAGTCAAACTTTTTAACGAATACCACTGACATACACAAGCATCACAGTTTCTCAGACTGGAAAACTGTGGGACTGTCCACAAGTGGTCAACAGTCCCGAACACGTTTGCTCGACAAAAAAAACTCTCACAGGCTATACGAGAGCTCTCTAATTTTAAAAAGCATTTTCTTCCTTAGCTTGATAAATACAGTATTCTTACATAGTGTGTTTCTCGAATGAGAATCAGCAGTACTTGACAGCAGCGTTTTTAGAAGAAAGGCTGTAGATTTATTTTTAAATTTGAGGAACTTTAATGTTGAATATTTAATGCTGAATATATATTTTTTTAATCTAAAATATTTTATAGCAATTTATACCCCCTCAGAAAAGCTGGAATGCAAAATGATCAGTCTGCTTGTCAGTGTGGGACAATTTTTTAAAATACATTTGTCTTTCTTGGTTTAAATTAGTTCACAAGCTAACTCACAGAAGATACAGAGACATGTCGAAAAAGAGACAGCAACAGTATAAAAGAGCCAACAAAAACATTTCTTCAAAAGAATTTTACATCACATTTGGATAATAGGAAAACATCCTGTCTTACAACTATCGAGTTGTAGATAGATACAGATTTAGTATCCAGGGAGAAGTCAGTGGAATTTCATTTATTTATTCATTTATTTATATATTTATCTCTGATATTGTTTTCAGCCGATGAATCTTAGGAATAATATCTTGATCCTCTGGAACTGCAGGACATTGAAAATATTCATATGCCCTCTTCTTCCTGATTTTATTAATTGAGCTCTTCAGTCTGGGATAGAGAAAGAAGTGATAGAAAATTACTGTAAAAAGGTACGTGTGTATTTAAGTTGCTGCAGGAAGGATAAACAGTTAAACCTGGTCTATAAGAGGATTCAGATATCAGTATCACATTAGAGGACAGTACTGCAGGGAGGTAGAAGCATTTGGCTGTTTTCCTTAACCTCTTTGGGCTGCACCACCATGGCCATCTACATCTGTGGGACCCAGTAAAAGTAGCCTCCACCATTTCTGGACCAGTTTTATAGGTGGTTTCCTCATCTTCAGGCCTCAGCAGAGACTAAGGAAGGAAACAAATACCTCTTGAACTTAACAGAATAAAGCTCACTGTCATTTAAGAGAAAATAAGTGTGATAACAGAAAGTGAGGCATCCAGCAATGGTTTTATCCAAGGTAAATGTCAGCCTTTGCCTCACAAAGAACTTGCTGTGGAGGAATAAGGGCTGTGGGAATTGATTCTCCGTCCCTTGCATGAGGGATATATATATTTTTTTCACTTGAGTAGCTGTGCCAGTGCCAGGGGTTGTAACAGAAAAGGTCTGTATATGTCTGGGAATAAAAATATTTCCAGGACAGATTGATAGGTGGGGCTGTTTAAACATCACCACTTGCTTAAGGTTGTGCCTGAAGTGGCAACGTAGGCTTTAATTTGATTATAGCATGTTTTGCCAATTAGACCCTGACTAGAAAAAGAGAAGAGGCATATGGATAGCCCTTAGGGAGTCAATACACCTACACTTAAAATTGAGCATAAGCTCCAGTATTTTTCTGGATAAAGGTGCATATTTAAAATTATATCTTTATTAAATTATTCACCACCATCAGTGACAGGACTTCAAAGCTCTTCTTGAGCTTGTCCATAAAGAATAGGAAAATATTAGAGTTTCTGGTATACATTTGCACTGAAGCATTTGAGGTGATAATCTCTTTCCATCCAGCAGTTAAATATTATTGTGCATGTCAAAACAAAATTGTAATCCTGGGAGTGGGTGTCATGTAAAAATGCCATGTTAAAGGAAAACTACAGTGATTAGCTCTAATACTTTTGCTATCTCAATGAATATTTGCCTAGAAAAACATTATGTAGCAACAGCTGGCCTACAAAGAGATGCATGCAAAGATCAACTGCTCAGCTCATCTTCCAGCTCTTTCAGGTTTTTAATTTAGGATTCTGTTTATACATGTGTAAATAACACAATGGTTCACATTTCAGAAGTTTGTGCAGAAGTTCTTATTCTGCATGCTTCACAGATCTCATGAATATAGGATAATCACTGCACTTACTGATGAAATTCGCTGCTGAAGAACCAGAAAAGGTTTGGAGAGAAGAACTGAGAAAAAGAATAATCCAAGAGAATGGTTTCTTCCAGTATTTGTTTTAGACAAAAAAAAAAAAAAAAGGAAATGTGCACAATAATGCCATTAAAGTTATTAAAATTCCAGGAAAGCAGATGGGAAATGCACAGTCTGGTATAGGCAACTGAAAGTAGAATGTGAATTTTGGTGAGGTAATTCCACTTTTCTTACCTGCAGTAGGAATATTTCACTTTTGGAATGGCCGAGATCTGTATTATAGACAGCAGTATTAATTATATCTTTGTACTCCATTTTAGAACAGTTTTTCAGTGCTGAATACGAAAAAAAAAAAACCCAGCCCACTGGCAATTAATAAATGAATCACTGACACCATTTTCTGAAGCAGTGGAGGGTCCCTTGTGAATATTTCCCCTCATGTACTGACAAAATCCATACGAGGGATCTCATGAAGTCTCAATGAATTCTTACCTTGGGATGTTTCAGTAATCAGAAATAGCAGATTAGGCAAAAATAAAAAATAAAACAAGCAAACAAACAATCAAACAAAAAAAAAACTGACAGAAAACAACAGCAAACTATTTTCACACGTGGCTGTGTGCTAATTTAGCAGCCAGGATGTGCTGGGATTGAGATGCTTGTGGTTTGAAATGCTGAAAGATGTAAAGTTCCTCTTTCTTGAGGCTAAGCCTGAAGGCTGGACACAAAATCCAGACTGGGTATTTGCCTCATTTAGTCTGCAACAGTAAAAGGCTCTTTAGACATTTTAGAACAGCTACAACTAGTGCCAACAAACTGTGAAAAAAAGGAAGTGTTACGAAACAGTCCAAAGCAGTACAGCTACAGACTACTGAAAGCTTGACTCAAATTCATATGATCACTGTACGGGAATCAAAATGTGATACTAAACAGTGATGTATGAAGAGTTGTTGTGCCATGTTATGCTATGTTGTACAAGACAACTTCACCTGGGATAAAAACCGTGATCCCCTTTTGTCTATGATAAGTAAAGCATCTGATGTATAACGAAGATGGATTGCTACATTTCGTAAATTTGGCACTTAAACATTCCTAGTTGTGACTAAAACCGACAGTAAGATTTACTTTTGCATATCAGCCCCCAGTGGCTAAATAATCACTTGCTCATTTCATCTTCATTACTGCTGCTACCTTTCACTTTGCTCTTTTAAAATCAGAGGGAAAAACAGATTGATTTTTAGAGTTACATGTGCAACAGCAAAACTTTCCAGCTGCAGCTCTGCTCTGTAGATGAGGTGGAAATCCCTGAACTGCTGTGGAAAACTCAAGGGCTTTTCATAGAAGGGAACGTGGCTGGCAAGGGGTTAAAAATAGTAATGTTATAGGCTGGGCTGCTGTAATGTTGATTTGAATTTCCATATCTCCCTTCAATGTACATATTGTGTTGGAATTGCATATGTAAGACATAAGATAATCATGCATTCTTTTCTTTCAACACGGTTTGCATCAGAACCAGATTTGTGTTGGATTTTAACACCTATAAGTAGCTAACACATTCAGCAGTAGCAAGCAGAAAGTATTGTGTGTCAACAGGTTTAAACAAAGTACATCAATCCAGGCTTGCAGCATATTTTACCATGGTATTGTGGATCTTTAGATGTGACAGGTGACAAAATGGATTGTGATATTCGTGTAATCTTGAGAACTATTTCCAAAAGTATATTGTTACTGGTATCCTCAAACAGATCAAAACATAGATTTCCAGAAATGAACGGTATACAAGACGTGCTGCTATGAGACATGAAAAATATGCAGTTATTTTCTCAGTCCCAATGACCTATATAAAAGATCTTCCATGCGCACAGCCCAAATCAACGTTTTATACTTTGAAACAAATGCACACTGTAACCTATAAACGTTAAGACTACAAAACTTACTGAGTGCATCAATATCAGCTGAAGAATTTATCAGTTTTCTCTGCTCCTAGGGTGTTCTGTAAGGACACACCAGGCTTTTCACATTTGTAGCCGATATAGGCATGATAATCCCCTTCAATGCAGTCATGAGAAAGTTACCTTTTTTCTGAGTAACTTGTTTGCAGTCCATGGAGTTTTTCAACTATGCTGTGGTCAGTTTCACAGACTGATCTAAGAGCACTTAACTGTCAGTATTCACGCTGATAAAGTAAGGAATAGGGCCAATATGAGTGTTTTGCTCTCCAACCTTGCCCTCTGTCTTTTTTTGTTTGTTTGTTTGTGCTCATCTTATATAACAGCTGCTACAGAAAACAGACCTTTGTAGTAAAGAAAAGCAACTACCTTTCAAAAAATGCTATAGGTTAAAAAAAAAAAAAAAAAAAAAAAAAAAACAACCCAAAACAACAGATTAGGTAGTGACTGAAGTCAGGGGAAGAATGACAAAAGTTGTCCAGCTTCCCATTGTGCAAGATATACTTATGACCTCCAGGTGATTTCTGCTCTTAAAAGGATGGGATTGTCACCAAACACTGCCTTGCCTGTGTTTTCTTACCAACCTCTGATGATGATTTTACCATCAAAAAGGCCTCTATGCCAAAACAGGATCCCACACATCTGGTTTAAGAGTGAGCTTCTGAAACTCAAATACCATGTTAATATTAATGAGAAGATAAGAACTGGGCATTTGGAGCTTCTTGACCCCTGCAGCTATTTCCATTTGCACTTACACTTCAATCCTATGTAGTGAAGTCCAGACGGATTCCCCCATGGTATTTAGCTTTTGTGGGATATTGATCCTTTTGAATATGCTTATTCTTCTGGAGAACTTGTCTGCTTAATTTAGTACATCTCTCCCTCTCAAAACAATAAAAGAATAAGAAAAAAGTGTGAATATCTTTCCATTTCTTCACTTTAGCAACTTATTTTCCCTTTCTCAATATGGAGCTAGAGCAAATGGACAAGAATAAAGCAGTAACTTTAAAAGAAACTGTGCAAAATTTAGCTCTCTTGGATGTCATTTGCACATGGGAAAACAAAATGAGTTTTGAGTTTAATTTACATACATTTCTGCAGTATTCAACGAGTAACTCTGTGGGCATATAATTATTTAAGAATGAGAAAAAAAAATGTGGGTATTTCTTATAGCAATACTTTGTGTAGTTCTAACAAAAATATTAAAAGCTGGAGCCTCAGTAAAACAATCAGCTTATTTGTCAAGGAAATGAATGGGAAAGCATTTTGGTTTATACAGTTCAGAAAATAGGATTTATTTACACACTCCATGGAAACTGTATGCTCTAAAACTGCATCCTAACTACAAATATGCACACATCTATTCAGCACCCTGCCAAAGAGACTGAAACGACATTAAAAAAGAGTGAAAGAATGCTAAGCTTGCAAAGTCAAACATTCAAAATCTAGTAAATGCCAGAATTCAAATTGCCCAGGCAACCTTGCTGCTGACAGCAGATGCTGATAGGTTCGGTCAGCATTATCTTCACATCTGACCCCTCCTGTGATTCCTCTAGTCTTGTTCCCCAGGGTGCAAATGTCCTGTGTCTTCTGCTTCGTAGAAGTTTCCTTGTGCAAGGACCAGAGTCTGGGGGTAGGCACTGGTTCCTGATCAGGGTCTGCCCAGATTAGTCCTTTTCTGTGAGGAGAAAGAGGCTTCATATTTTTTTCTTGTTTAGATTCTGACTCTCTGTGGACATCTGCAGGAGTAATTTCTCTCTTCCTGAGAAGAATGTCCAATGTGCAGGTAACTACTCAATATTTCATTTACTTTTCTCATTCCATTATTTGCCTTAGTCATTATTTATTGTAGAGAGTAGAAAATCTGCTCTGATTATAATGTTAATAATTTGTTAATATCCTCTGAAGCACATCTCAAAATAACTTTTGATTAATGAATGTATTTTCAGAATGTTTTCTAAAATTATATGCAGATAGATTTTATAGCTCAGAAAAAAAAAAAAAAAAACAAAACAAATATCCTCTATCATTTGCAGGTGAGTGTACTCAAGTTCTTTGCAAAGAAGTTGGATGTACCTTCTCGTCAGAACATACACCTCTGTAACACAGCATACCCATTCCAGATAAAATATTCAAATGGTTTAGCTGCTGACTTGCCAGACCTGCACTGAGCTTAGGTCAGGTCTAATTACTTTTATTTTTACTACTTTTCACATAGTTTTAAAGTTGCCTCAATTTGACCAAATAGTGTGGGCATTCATGATTGTTCTGAGATACACACCACTGGTACCTGACAAATTTCAAGTCACCCTTCCAAAAAAAGGGTTGCCTTCATTTCTTGACAAGGCATATCTTATACCTTTTTAGTCTGCTGTCTGCGCAATAGCCAAACCACTTACACACCTGCAAGCAACAGCAAACAGAAGCAAATACCTCTAAGTGAACACAAAATTCCTATCAGCACACAAAAAAAAAAAAACTGGTTCTCTGGCCAGAAGACCCAATTAACAAAGTCCAAATCACATACTTATCATGTATACTTGTTTAAAAGCACTTGCCATTAACCAATTTTAAATGTGCATTACCTAGTCTTTCTTAATCTTTTTATAACTCTAGCAACAAATAACTTGTTCAGCATGGTGAAAAGCATACTTGATCCAGGCATCAGGTATCTCTTTACAAATATTGACATTTTAATTATGAAAAGTCATATCTCTATAATCTCCAAGGATAATGTGCTATTCCCAGACACTTCACCCACAAAAAACTGATTCCAACACTGTCAGTATCTGTTGATGTTAAAGGTCACCCATTTTTCACTGAATGGTGCATATGAGAACTAAAAATTGGTCTATGGGAGGAGACCATCTAACTAGAAACACCCTTCCTCTCCTTAGTCTGTTCCCTGCCCCCCAAACAGGATGTTTCACTTCCTGCTTTTGTACCCTCTCCATTGCCTTTTCAAGGGAAGATTGCAACCAGAGAGTTATAGCCAACAGCACTATGTGCAGGAGAAGGCTGGTGATGAGTGGTGTTTCCAAGGGAATCGATCCTAGGATCATTGTTCTTCTACATCTTTATCACTGACCCACACAGTGGGATTGAGTGCATGCTCAGCAAGTTTGCAGACAACACCAAAAGGAGTGGTGCTGTTGACACAACAGAAGCAGGGGATGCCCTCTATAGTGACATGGAAAAGCTTGAGAATTGGGCTCCTGTGAACCTATTCAAGTTCTGCAAGGCTGAGTGCAAGGTGTTGCACTTGGACTGGGGCAAACCCAGACATGTCTACAGACTGGAAGAAGTCACTGAGAGCAGCCCTATGGAGAAGAACATAAAGGTTCTGGTGGATGAAAAGCTGGACATGAACCACCAGTGTGTACTTGCAGCCTGGAAAACCCTAACCCTACCCCTAACCCAGCCCAGCACACCTGGGGACAGTGTGGGAATGGATGAGTGCAGTCCTAAGGGCGTCCTGGACCTCATGGCATAATGGATTATGGAAAATGTATCCTAAAACTCTGGCACAAAAACCCAACTTTGTGGGAGCCAGGAACATCCTTGGAAGGCACTGCTTGGAATTGCAGCTGGATTCCTAACAACCAGAGACAGCCTGAGGATAGCAGCGATAAAGGAAAAACATTTTCCCTTCTGTTTGGCCATGGTGAGACCACACCACCAGTTCTGCCCAGTTCTGGGCTTCCCACTCCAAGAGAAACCTGGACATACTTTAAAGTAGAAGAGGGAATATTTAGATTAGATGTTAGGAAGAAAATCTTTACTCAGAGCAAGGTGAGGCCCTGGCATAGGCTGCCTGGAGAAGCTGCGGGTGCCCCATCCCTGGAGGTGCCTTGGCAGACTGAGTTGGTGAGGGGCAGCCCTACCCATGGCTGGATGAGCTTTAAGGTCCCTTTCAACCCAAGTCATTTTGTGGTTCTTTGACTTTTGCTTTTGTATGTGTTGAACAGTTCAAGGCCCATGAACATTCAAAACGCCATTCTTGTTGTGCTTGCTCGTCTCTGAATCTCAGCATTAATGCAGAGTCTTTTTATTGCACAGACTATGTTTTGAAATGAAAAAGTCCTCATGTATAAACATCATTTTAATTCAAGTCAGTTGCTTGTGATAATCTATGGACAATATTCATCAGATGGCAGTTTCATCCATTATCTATTTCTGTCCATGGGAAGCACTGAAATACACATGAAAAGTATGCAAAATTTGTTTAGAGTGATTGAATCTAAAAAAGGGCGGATTGCTATGAGCAGACATCTTTTTAGTCATGGTTTTCACTGAACTGTATCTGTTCAAATTCCCTAGGTCTAATGTCTTCCCAGTTGGTGATTTTTTCAGTAATGATTTGAATTCAACAGAGCTAATTTTGTTAAGACATTTAGAGGTTTTGTTTTTTTTTTCCTTTAATTATTAAAATATTTGTGATGTGAAAACATTCCAAAGATAAAGCTGGAAAAATAATAATAATAGTAATACAAACAATGAAAGGAAATATATGCAGTAAAAGAATTTTTCCCTCAAGTTCTCAAGGACTAACAGAGCTAATAAAATCATTACCCTGCTTGGAAACGCTGCAATTCGTAGTCATGATAAGGACTGTTCTCCTTCCTGGACTTCAGCAGTCTCTACCCTTCTTTGAAACATACTGTTAGCATTGCATAAATGACAGATTCCTTTTTTTGTTGTTTTTTGTTTTTTTTTTGTTTGTTTGTTTTTTGTTTTGTTTTGTTTTGTTTCTTTTTCTGCCATATATTCCCACTGCTGACAGCCATTGGCATGAGTATCACCACTGACAGAAATCTCTCCTGCCAGGCCATCTTTAGTGGTTTGTGCCTCACCAGCTGTGTGTTGACTACTGTTTAGGACACCTTCATGTGGATGTACACCAAGCAATGTAGAGAGGGTCTAGGGGATTTCTGTGTATTGAAAGTTAAAGTATTAAACAATAAATTATATAGGAGTTAATATTAGATTGCTTTCTTGTAACCAAAACACTATGTTCTTTACTGTAGGCAAGATTTAAATAGTGCAGCAATGCCCACAGCTTTCTGAGTCATGCTAACTCTGAATTCTGTATCAAATTCAGAAGAATTAAGCTTTTTAAGATTTTCATTAACTTAAATGTGACAATGAGTGAAAGAATTATGCAACATAGACTTGTGCGGCTACCAAATAGGAGTTGCTAGGAGTGAAGATTCAGAAATGTCATAGCAGAGTGGGAGAAAGTTGAGACTTCTGCTAAAGAAAAAGAGGTAAGAGAGTGTGGCTTTTAAAACTGAGACGACTGATGTCTTTAGCAAAGAGCTACACTACCCAGTGGCTGTGTAAGAATATGTAGGAAAAGCAAAACATTTTGGGGCATTATATTCTCACCTTGTCAACAATCATTTTTTGTCACACCTGCTTTTCTGCTGCGTGTTGGAGACACCACTCTGTTGTTGGGTCTCAATTCATTGTAGTCATCATATTAACGTACACTTTTGTTTGTTCTAAGGAACACAGAAGTAGATGGGGCCTCCTCAATCACCAGTTCCAGTTCCCCCTTGTCATAAGTAAACAAACCATATAATCACTTTCATCAATTGATACAGCTACAGCAGGCGCTAATTAAATTTTCGGCTCCTATTAAATTCAGCAGCAGTGAAGAAGAACGTAGTTGAATATTTCAGCTAAAATAGTTAATCTTGACATTTAAATATTCATCATTAAGCTCCAGAGTTAGCAACCTATTCATAAAAGGGAATTCAGGTTCTCTCTTTATATCTGTTGATAGAAAAGGTCATTTCTTCTCTTTACTTTCTATTTGGGTTTCGAAGGGTCTCCTTATAGTCATAAAGCCTGGAAACACAGCTGTTTAAAATGGAAAATTTAATTCTTTATCATTGTTGGCTGGTAAGTGATTTAAATACAGAAAGCCAGTGCTTTTTACACGTGGTTCATTTATAATTCTTCAGTGAAAGATTCTGTGCCTGTAGAAATTAAGTCATGAGGCAAAACAACTATTAGGAAAGTTACACATGGAAAATGAAACTAAGGAAACATGCCATTTTCCTCAGTGATTAGAAACAATTCCTTTATTGCTTGTTTTTCTTATGGCAGACCGATCTTGGTCTTTTATTTGCATATTTTTTCCTTTGATGCAATAGAGAGTGATAGCGAAAGAGCTCTTTCACATTTTTTTTTCTTTCTCCAGTTGCTATGGCTCTATTTGTTGTTTGGATTGTTGATGTTTAATGGTACATATACTTAAAACAAGGGTTAAATTAAGGGCATTGGTAACTAATATGAATAAATAACCCCTAGTTATAGCCTATCTGACTCAGAGAGAAGCTGTGAAGTCCATTGCTATGCAGAGGGATGTATTAACACACCGTAGCTCTAGGGACACATCCACACTGCAGTTAGAAGTGTCTGCAGCATAATCTAGAGGTACTCAAATTGGCAGAGTAGCTTGGGGTAATACTACTAGTCTATTTCAGTAATACTGTTTCTGTGTGAGCTAATTTACCTTACTTCTGCAATTGTATTGCATATTTAGTCTGAGTAGCCTTTGGCCTCCCCTTTGTCCAACAATCACAGAATCACCAAGGTTGGAAAAGACCTCCAAGGTCGTTCAGTCCAACTGTCCACTCATCATCAATATTTCCCACTAAACCAAGTCCCTCAGTGCAACACCTACAAGTTTCTTGAGCACCTTCAGGGTCAGTGACTCTACCACCTCCGAGGGCAGACCTTTCCAGTGCCTGATCACTCTCTCGGAGAAGTATTTCCTAATGTCCAACCTGAATCTCCCCAGCGTTGAGAAGTTAAATAACCAGATGTATTTCCTATTTATGTCAATTAACAATAAAATTCTGATGCCTGTCTGCTGAAAATCAATTGTCATGGTTTTATGATTTTTGGTATTGGTATTCCACATCATAACAACATGTAGTGCATTAAGAGTTAAAGAGTTAATACTCCAACTCCACAGATCATTGATATTTTCTGGGTATACCTGTCTCAGAAGAGAAGAACTATATTCCCCAGAAGACTTTGCGATGCTTTGCATTTTTACGTATTTTCCGCTCAGAGGGAAAAGATAAAAACCCTCTGCGGTCACGGGACACTCTCTTTCCTTCGGGATCGACTCAGCAGTGGGTGCTCGCTGCCGTATCGCCTTCAGCGTTAGCGTAAGGCCTTCGGTTTATCGGACACTCTCTCTGGCTCATTTTATTTGATTTATTAGCTTCAATTCCAATTATATTGTATTATATTGTGTTATTTTGCTTTCTGATATCTTATTTAGTAAATTAGCTTTCCTCCTCAGATTGTTGCCGCTGTTTTGTTTCTAGGCCCATCTCCCTTTTTTCCTTTTCCCTTTTTCCCCTTCCCCTTTCCTGGGGTGTGGGTCTGCGGGTCCCCCACACCAATCGTCATGGAACTGGGCCGATCCAGCCCGGTAAACCATTGACATCAATTTATTTCACCTCGTGAATGCTTTGGTGTATTGCAGGGTTACTTGTTACCACTTTTCCAGTGTCAAGACTTAGCAGAGAAGTGACTCATACCACATTAACTAGCCTGCAAGTTGTATGCTTGGAGGATTAATGAGCAGTGCTGAGCTGTTTTCTGTATGAAGGTTCACTGTTGTCATCCAGAATGCTAGAATAAAGCTTCCAACTAAACACAATATTGGCACACTCTGTTAGAGACTAGGAGGTAGTTGCCATCTCCCTGTAAGGTCTACAAGTGGCATGGACCTACCGTACTAAAAAAGGAAGTGAAAGTTTACTGCAGCAAAAATCCGTTATATAATTAGCCTTTTATCAGATGTTCTGTAGTATTTAATAAAACTTGTCTTATTTGTCCACAGAAGGCTTATCAAATCTGAAACTTATTTCACTTCTTATCCTGCGCTTAACTGTGGCTTCTCTAAAAACAGTAGAGAACAACCCTATGGCTATTTGCAAAAAGTCCAGTCAACAAGAGCTCAGCATATTTTAACAGGGCTGTCAGATAAATCTCTCTATAGAAGTTGCCGTGCTCACAGAAATTCAATAGAGCACAGCTTGGTAGCACACACCACATGGAGTCTTCCCGAGGATTAAACCCGTGCCTAGTTAAAATGTAAAGTTCATTTTAGAAAATATGCAAAAACTGATTTTTTCAAAAAAAAATATTACAGGATAAAGAAGATTCAAATTATATTGGTCAACAAGGATAGATTAAGTTTCTTTAAAATAAGTATCTTATATCATACACGAACAGAAGATCATGAGAAAGAGGAAGGGAATTTGTGCTATTAATGATTAAAATAAATCAGTAGGTTGTGAGCACTGTTGCATGTGTTTTAACACTTGTAAATACGCATTTTAACATGAAGTTCACATGCTGGTATTTTAGATTATGTTTTCAAAGTACAAACGTTTCAAACGTACAAAGATGTGCCATAAAATTGTGCTCACTCACTGTGTCATATGAAGGGGAAATTGGTGCAATTGAAAAGTCAAGCAACTACGTGTGTAAGTAGGTCACAACCAATCCCAACCCATGCACCTTCATGCAAAGGCTTGCAGATAACACCTCTGTGCTGCATTAGTTGTATTTTCCCTGTGTACATAAAAACAGATGCTTAATTACTCACAGATCTGTCCCATTCATAAATAATGGATAATACTAGATCGTAGGCAGACAGGAATCCCAAAGAAGGTACTTATTTCTAAATGCCATGTGCAGAATACCTGCTGCAGTGTAGAGCACTGACAGGCAATGTACACAGTGAAGACGTACACGTTGTTCACAGTGTAACAGCAGTGCCGTCAAAGAACGATCTTGCTGTTTAAATTACCCGTAACAGTAGTACCCCTTTGCAGAATGAGAGTTCAGCAACACAGAACTGGGTTAAGGGAGAGTACATTAGCGATCAGTTACTGTATCTACAATATTCACGAGGCTATACATATACATATCAGCTACCAGAGAAGAACTGAAAGTTTTCCTGTGTTCTATCACCACTTTTTATCGCTCCACTGGAAATTTCTTCCAGAAATACCAAGCAGAATAACAACGTCGGTAAGTGCCACATTTACCATCAAAATAATATCGCAACACTAGCTCTACTGTACAATTGAGTAAATAAGGAAGTGTTCTTTAAACATATTTATATGCATATAGAGACTATGTGTATTTATATATGTATGCTTTCATACTTTCATGAATGCAGAAGTCACGCTCATTAAAAGAAAAGGCTGCACAAATGTAGTGTCCCGAGCCCAAGTTGTTTTTCAGGGTTCAAGCACTCAGATTAGATAGGATCTCTGGAAGTTAGTTATGCAGGATCTAATTTTGAAATTCACTTTTGTACTTTCAGATAGGGAAGAGAGGAAGAGAGGGACCACAGCATTCTGCTGTGTCAAGTATCCTTCTTCTGATCCTCGCCTGCAGCTCTTTTGTTGCTAGCAAACATTTCCCTTCAAAATTTTCACAGGTTCAGAATCACAATATGAACAATAACTTCTGGCAAAATTATGTTGATACTGCCTGTCGTCTCACTAATATATGCAATTATTGAGCCAAGAAGTCTAGGGACATAAGAAGTGGAAAAACCTGTAATAAACATATTTAATTAACATCAGCTTCTTGATAGTAAGAATTTGGGAGATAGAAAAGAGATCAAAGAGAAGCTTGGTGTTATTTCAAGGAAAGGAAGTTAAACAAAACCTGCTTTAACAATCTTCTACTCACAAATAGGATTATGAAAACGTTATCATTCCAGTTGTTTCTGAACCATTACTAAAAAACAACTTTTCTCTAAGGTCGGGCCCTCTAATATCGTTAGCTACCAGAAGCAAAGCTTGGTTTGGTTGCCTGAAAACCATCTAAGGACCTCCAAGTCATTCACACATCTTATAGAAGCACAGCCAGCAGGAAAGCAGGAATGCAAAAGCACTGTTTTCTTCTTGTTCCAAGATCCCTACAAAAACCACGTGTATGCACCACTGGAGGTTTGACTTCTGCTTTGCTGTTCCAGTCTAAGACCGATCGTTCAAGAATCTCTTACTGCAGGCACTCTACTGACTAGTTTTGTTAGTCACTCTTTAGTTTTTGGTCTTTGGCTTCCAGTAAATCTCTGTCAGTCTTTATTATTGGCTGCTTCATAGTACTGCTTATCTGGGTAAATAGGTGACTAGTCAATACATGGTCTGCCACTAATGCTAAAACTTTATATAAGAGAGAAGACCATGAAGGCAACTAAAAGATATCTGAGAGTCTGAAAGAGAAAGGCTGAATTTCATGAGATAGGACAGAAGGAAAACTTTGACTTTTTTGACTTGTCCGTACAGGAAAGCTCTCTTCAGAATTTAAGCAGACGTTTTTATTATAACACAAATGCCTGTGTAGTCTTTTACTTTGGTATAAGGCTCTTTTAGTATGGGTAATCTATTACAGTAGGAAGTGCTACTAAAATTTAGTTATCCTTGCTGAATGATGGCTTACTTTGTAATCTCTCAAGTACAATTTTATCAGTCTATCAGAAGATGCTAAGCAAAGATGGTAACATTCATTTAACTATCTGATCAACATTAACTATTAGGCAATATTTTTTTTTTTTTAAGTAAAAAAAAGCACTGACATTATTTTTAGGGTAACAGATATCGACCTCAGGTAGTGTGAATAAATAACAGGTAGATGCCTCAGTTAACTGCACTATTACATCTAGCAAAGGACTTAAAATGTTTGCAATATTTTATATCTACTATATATATTCCATCTCTTTCTATTTGTGTTGCTTGCTTAATGTTAAGTTATGGTTAATTCCGAGAGGAGCAGACTAGCACACAGGTGGACTGGAAATTGAACAATAACTTAAATATCGCTTCATTCACTGAGATCTAATGGACCAATTCAGATGTCATTCCTCTTCAGTTTATTGCTCATCCTGTGGAGTGTTATTGTGTGGCTGTCTCCACAAGAGTATAGTTGCAATATGTATTCTCGAGGGGCCTACAGGCAGGGATGCTGAAACAAAGAACTTTGAAGTGGATAAAAAAATCAGCTTTGGGATAGGAGTCTGAAAGACTCAAAGATTACAGAGATGGGTGAGGCCATAGGTGCAAGCCAGACTTCTCTGATCTCTACATGACACAGGGACAATCTTGTACAGAAAATTCTTTCTTTCTGTATACTCTTCTAGCTTTTAAACTCACAGAGTATTTTGCTTTGGAATGCCTGTTTTCTGTGGCTGTATTCATGTGCTGATCCAACAGTTTATAGGTCCTGCAAGTCAACTGCATCTAGTTGAAACTGATTATAGGTCTCCATTTACAACAAGTGATGTGTGCCAGCATTCTATGTGGTTTAGCTGGGATCAGGAGCTGGTGTTCAGCAGAGAGCTGTAGAGTATGGACAAACCTGCAGAGCTGTGCTTTAGAGAGAAAGAAAGGGAGAGAAAAATTCTTTTTTTTTTTTTCCTATATTAAGTTATTACAAAATTCCTACATGTATCATTTTTTTTCCTGTTTATTTTCTCTATTTTTACAAAATGTTTATCTCCTACTATTTTTGGTTTTGTGAACCTTCTTTTCACGCTTCTTGCTTTCCTGAATTGTGCTGTATAGCTCTAGAAATTCACCTAGGGAGAGACCTTACTGAAGTCTCAAATGTCATCTCTTAATTCTGACTCCTTTCTTTGGAAAAATGAACAAAAGTACTGTGAACAACTCCTCTGAAAATAAACACACACCACAGGTAAATTAACGAGCTTTTTCTTTTCCATAGTGTTTTCCTTACAACAAATTTGTACCAGTGTACATGTTTAGATGAGAGGAAGCACTACAAATAGAAATCAAAGTGTAACACAGGGGAGTGTGAAAGCATGTGAGATGTTCTGAGTTTCTACTGGATTTCTCATTAAAAGTCTTCTAAGCTCCTCATTAAGAGATGATGGGAGAACACAGACTTTTTTTTTTTTTTAAATGAGTCCTTATATGAACTAGATTTCACCTCAGAGAGGAGTAATTGTGAGTTAAACAAATTGCTGACACCGTGTTTTCACTACGAAACCTGAATTCACCTGGAAACAACCTGATTGGCAAAGGGAACCTTCCAGTGGGGTGGCTGAGGAGGAGGAAAGACAGCAGCAGAGCTGTGGGGGGCTAAGTGGAAAAATGTGGGAAGGGCAATGAGGGCAGGGAGCAGAGCAGGGAGTGAGGGGTCCCTGGGGAGGGAAAGGCCAGTCTTTGATGTTCAGGGTGTCCTGCTGTGCTTCTAGACAAAAGAAAACGCTGGTATCTCTCATGAATGCTTGGCCCTTTTTCTATTGAAAGAGCAAGTAGAGGTTGAAAGGCATCCCAAATGGAGTATTTGGGTGGGTACTTCTGTACACAGTAAGCATTTTTAGTACATAACAGTCTTTATATTTTTTTTGTGGGTCTTCACAAAAACATAGTTGACAATCCCCCTTTTCACATGGAGAGTCAAAGATGACAACAGTTCCATTCAAAATCAACTTCTTATTTCAAAATCATCATGATAGCAATGGTAAAATTTTGTTCTGAAAATAAAAAAAAAAAGTGGAGAAAACTTCTTTTAAAAGAGGCATGATTCCCTTTTTTAAGAAACTACATTGGCAAGGAGTTTCTCTTCTGAAAAAGTAGCTGCATTAATTTGCTATTTAAGTATGTTAATATATTGAACATAGCTGAATGTGCTGATGTGCTTTGTAAATTCACCTGTATTTTCATCATTTCAGCCTAACACTAGCAAAAGTGCTTAGGCTCACAAACACCTGCAAGGGACAGCCAAAATCCATCGTGTGGGTCCCACGGACATGTAAAAACCCAATAAAGTCCCCTGCACTGAACAACTGCCCTATTTCTCTACACACACAGTTGGGTTTCTGACAGTAGGTGCCAGGACATGCCCTACTACAGGATACTGTGAAGAGCATCCTTCCCCTGGGACCCTCATTTGTGGACAGTCTGTACATCAAGAGCATTGACACTAATTTGGCTGCTCACACCCTGGGCTAGCTCATGGTGAGGAGAGCTGAAAGACATGAAAGCTACTTTTCCAAACTCATTATCTTCAGCTGTGCTCAGCACAAATCTGATGCAGTTGCAGATCTGGCCTTCTGTTCTTAAAGCCATTTCCATCAGATTGAAAATGGAGGGAAAACTAATGAGGAGAAAACAAAAGAGGTGCAGGACAACAAAAACAATGCAGTTTTCATTTACTTGTGTAAGGTCCAAATTATATGTTATGCTGTCTACTTAAGTCAAAAGAAGACTGACAGCTCAGAGCACTGCAGAGCTGTAAGAAAATCTTGCTAGTATCTGAAATGTGACACAGCCCAAGCTACATGTATTTCATATTAGCAATAGGGCACACCACCAATTTGAGTGCAGTTTGCTTAGTTTTCATACTTCTCAGGGTGCAGTAGTTCTAACCTAAGTTAAATTCCCAGGAAAGACAGGTTGCCACACTCATCATTAATTTTACTGTGGTCTATGGGTGAATCCAGCTGGAGCTGCAAGAGGAATACATTTCTGTGGGCTGTGTTCTTCATAAAATCACCACACTGTGGTCTGCCTGAAATTGTCTGTCTTGAGATGTGGTCATGACTACCTAGAAAGCAGTTAGCTGAGCAACTTTTTAATTCACATTTATAATTTGCTGAAAGAAATGAAGGAATTTTTGAGCATTATTTGTATGAATTCTCACAGTATTCTTTCTATCAAGAGGCACTACTATCCTGAAAACAGTGGAATAATCTGAAGAAAAATATGAAAGATCTCAAGTGGTAAGAAATAAATGTAAGCATAATCTTCTAAAACTTTGAGTGACAAATCTTGGAATTCTGGGGAATGAAGGAACATTCAATATGTGCTTTATAATCCAGGTTTTTCTGGTAAGTTTTCTAGCAATTACCGCCTCGCTTCAGGCTGGAAACATTAAAGCATTGTTTTTCAAAATGTCTTCCTTTCAAATCTCAGAAATAAATTATGCAGTAAGAGCAATAAAAATAAAAGAGAAAGTAATTCCTGTATTTGCAGAATTTCTGTTTTATCTGTTTGGTCACTTTGTTTTAGCCAAAGCACTATTTATTTATCTATTTATTTATCTATTTATTTCCAATTGTATGATCTTATGAAAAATAACTCTTAAGAAACCACGGGGAAAAAAAAAATACTGAATCTGTCTAAATATGAAAATATTCCTATCAGATTTAATAGGTCCTACATATTCTGTAGAAAAAAAAAAAAAAAGAAGAAGAAAAAGAAAAACAAGGCTACCTTTCCTCCAGTATCATGTGAATAAATATGCAATTGGATGCCAAGTGATAGCATTAATACATATTAAGGAACTAATCATGCTTCAGCCAATTGTTGGACTCAAAATCTGGACTGTATAAAAATGTAAACTGTGTTTTGCTGTTCCACTCTATACTAATTTCTATTTATCTCCCTTCTAGGAGTCTATTTCTAAAGTTTAATTCTGTTTCTCTACAGTTTAAGCTTTGTGTGACCTTTCACCTTTCACTTTAAGCTATTGTGTTGGATTTCACATCTTTAAATCTTCTGAGCACTGATTCACACATCTAAATCTCCAGCAAAATGTGGGCTTAAAATGCATTGTTCCTATCAGAAGAGAAACTTTGCTTTTATAAAGTGTGAGCAGCTGTGCAAAATACTGACTTAATGTTAGAATTAATGTCAAAAACAAATGTTCAGGGCTCTGGTTTTTTTTGGTCTTCTTTCTTTTTTTAAGATTCTAAGCTGCACTATCTAAAGTCTGACAAGCAAACAAAACCAAAGGGGAAAAAAGAAATTCAGTGAAGCTTATATCTTCATGCAACAGCAAAATGTCAAGCATTAACATGCAGTTATTATTTTGTACAAGAATATGGGAAATAATTCAACAAAGTACTATTTTATTTTGAAAGAGCATGCAACATATTTGCTGTTTTTAAATTATTATTTTGACTTGGCCCACCAATCATCAGCTGCCAGATAGGAACTATCAACACGAGGAAATAAAGTTCCTGAGGGTGCCTTTCAGGAGAAAAGTCACAGTGTATGCTGGGGTTCTGGATACACACTGCTCTTTGCAGAGGGAGTGTGTATGAGCTGCTTTCTGTCTCCGAGACATCTTCATATGAACATAAGCTCAAGGGACGTCTTCATCTCAAGTGGACAGAATGACACTGAAGAAAAGTGTTAGAAAAGCTGTTTGTTTGTTTGCTTGTTTTCCTTTTATCTTCTCTTTGAGAGCAAAAAAAAGAAAAAAAAAAAAAGCTACTCTTTCCTATTGAATGTGGAGCTAGTGCTCCTACAGTTCTAATCGCATCTCTGGCTGGTTCTCGTTTAGTTGCTCCTTCAATGGTCATTGTGATTACCTTCTTAACCAAATAACTTCATGTGGAAGGAATTATCTCTATGAAACTTTGTAAAAATCTGGGTGTGCAGGAAGAAAATGTAATGAAGAAGGCACTGGAACACTGTTGTTTTAGTGGGTGAGCAGTGAGTGGGAAACAAAATGGTTGCTGGAGCTTTGGGACATTTGGGTTAAAGAGAAACTACGTGCCATAGGACACAACTGCAGATTGCTGTTCAACATATGTTGACATACATATGTGAGTCGGTGGCAAACCCTCGAAGAATAGAAATGCATCCAGCTACACTGCTCTTATTAGTACAGTGGAAACATCTTGAAAAGATTATTACAGGAAACAGTCATTAAATACAGTGTTCCTTTTCTATTTTCTGCAGAGTTACATGCTTAATAAAATAAAAAATTGTTATTATTTCTGAGTATACAAGATTACAAACAGGAAATCAGTGAGGGATAAACTTCCTACAAACAAGTCTGTCTATTGCAATCAGAATGGAAACTGCTACTAAAAGAAGAAAACGTGCTCTGTGTGACACATGGTATTTAATAAATTTTACATTCAGTACTGGTTTATATGCAAGTTATGCTTCATGCAAAACATTTAATTGGCTGGAGAAAAGTCCTTGTTTTAAAACAGATTCTATTAAGTGATCTCTAAACCTTGCAGAAAATATTGATTCAGTGAATATACATGTACATTACACACTACATACATATGCATTTCATAGCATATATAAAAGGAAATATCAACATTATTCCATGTCCACTGACTACTGTAAGAATATTTACAGATTATTACAGTCTGTGTGTAGGGTGCATTAAGGAAATTTCAAGCCATTTTTGCCACATTCATCTATATTTGTGATAAATGAGTAACACACAAAAATCAGTCCTGGCAAAATATGTAAAGGGATACATATTTTTCATGTTATTTGATGCTACTTACAGAGTTTCAAGGTGGCTCCTCTTTCCAGAAGCATTAATTCATAAGCTGTGTTCACATGGGAATGCACTGAACTTTGAGATGAGACATGGTGTTTTGGGAAAATGATTAGGGTCTTGTCAGTGCGTTGCAGAACATCTCTTTGCAAAAGATTTCGTTAAAGCAATATTCTCTTCACAGTCCAGTTTCTAGAAGAAAACAAAGCCAGTGCAAGGAGATAGCTTAAGTGAGAAGAAGAGTGAGTAGAAAAGGTTTCATAAACTGCTCAAGTAAAAGGAGGCTTTTCTAGCACTAGAACTGTTTAAATTTTAGAAGGCATCATAAATATCTACAATGTAGTATAGATAAGAAGAGAGAAATTCATATTTTGGGAAGCACCATTCACTAACGTGAATCTGCCAGGACCAACTTAAGTAACCTAAACACAACAGATAACTAAAATTGGATAAATCATATCCCACTTAAAAGTGTGGATCATCATCAAATATTTAAGACTGAAGTTTTTGCTGTTTCTTTCTTCTCTGATGTTTTTCAGGCATGGCACATGTGACAGCCTGAGCCAGCACAGACCCCAAATCTGGCAATGTTAGAAAGTTTCTGTAGAATATTTCTGATATTTATTATCTAAATATTTGGCAATGCTTTTCATCCTTTTTTTTCTCTGAAGATGGTGTTAGGAAATGAGCTTCTTATGCTGAAAAAAAAATAGTACACAAAATATTTTTTGCCAGAAAAATTAACTCAGACTGTGTTTGAGCAGACAATAGTCTGGACAAAGTAATATTCTGTGAGGAAGCGAGGAAGCCAGATATGCTCTTCCTTTTCCCTGAAACATCAGATCTTTTAAAAGGGCATGCTACCTAAAAGTGTAAATAAAAGCTTAAACAACATTAGAAAGAAATATGCTCTCATTCTTTAATTATATACACAGCCTGAAAACTCTATTGAAGAATAATATCTCTCAGTGTCTGAGGACTATACTGTACTCTACTCTTCAGCCTGGCTCTTTTTACTATCTTCCAGCATTCGTAGGTGTTCCTCTGCAAATTACAGAATTTCAGTTGAAATAATCATGTCTTACATCTGTTTCCAGATGCTTTAGCTTGCCATTCTTTTGCTTTTCCTGACATTTCTCACCACTGGATTTGATTCTGAAATTATCTCTACCACACATCTTCAAAAAACAGCTTTCACTAGGAAACAGGTTTTGCTATGCTTGCACTACCTCAGTTCTTCTCATAATTGTGTTTTTCAGATCCCCTTCCCCGAGAAAAATGCTTAGCATATTAGTTTCACTGGGTGGCCTCACCTGTTTTAAACTGTATAATATGAATCCATTCTAGGTTAAACCCACTTGTTTAACCTCAAATTTACCGTAAAGATGGGAAGAAGATGTTTATTCCAATGGATCGGGTCCATCTCGCCGACAAAGGACCATTCACTTCAGCATAGCTTTTTGTTCTCTGATTCTATTTAGCACAAACAATGGCAAGTTGACCATTCCCTGTGGAAAGACCAGATCACACTCCAGTTACTTGGGTGATTAAATGTGTTGCATGTGCTTTGTTTCCCAAAGAAAAAATCTGGGGAATCTGTGAAAGCTTTGACTTTGGATAACCTCTTCTATTCTACCTAAGTCCTCTCTTGCCACCTCCTCTAAACTGGGTGATTCTTCCCATAATATTGTCAGGCCAGATAGTTTTGGTGTGTGGTTTTATACTGTCACATCCACCTGAAAGTGCTGGTGCAGCTGTGCGTGCTGGAAGACCTCTCTCTGCACTCTCTTTGCATTAGGCAATTAGTGAGGCACCTACAAAGGCAGATGTGCACACGGATCCTCTAACGCTTTTGGACAAGGCTCATTGTAGAGACAGATCGTTGTGGAGTATCTTTTTATGTGCAGATTATGTGAGAAGGAGAAGAGCATGTTACAGAAGTGAGTTCCTTTATACAGGTTGTTGCCCTCTGAGAGTCTTTATCAGTGAAGAAGCTGCAAGCAGCAAAAATAAGATAGCTTGTGACCACATCTGATTTTCACTTGAGAAGAACCTTATTCCATTTCCAGAAAGAATGTTATCTCAAAGTTTGATGGAGAAAATTTTCCTTGGGCAGATGATGTATAGTAATTTTTGGAGCAGATAATGAATATCCTCTCTTACAAATGCATTCCATTTTATTAGCTAGATCAATATTGCTGTAATTTCTAGCCATTAGCATCTCATTGCTGCATAGTACATAAAAATATTTACATTAACACTGATCAAAATTGCAACAGCATGTATTAAAATATGAATGACATGTAATCAGAATTTTCTGTTTCTACTGCCTCCAGTTATTTGTGACCCCAGATATGAAGTTCAAGTTTACACTTAATAGCACAATTATGTAAATCTGTAATTCTAACACTGAATTACAGCTGGTAATGATCAATAATTATATTTATGTATGATGTGAAGTTAATACTGCCACCATAGATTAATGTAAACAACAAAATTATTTCTGCAGTCAAGAGCTAACAAATCATCATAAACAAAGAGAACTAAAACAATCTCTTCGGAGCTTAATTCCCCCAGTGTAGTAAACAGATTTTTTATTTCCAGTGAATGTAAAAGCACTGATTAAAGAAAAGACATCTCTACAAAAATCGCACAATGGCTGTATCTGTTAGTATGGCTTTTTAAAAGGAATCTTTGAAATGGAGTTTTCTTGATAGAAAGAAAAATCTCTGCAAAGAAATCTGGGTAATAATTTTACTGGAAGAGTTCTAGGGGAAAAATAAACCCCGAGGACAAAAACCAGCAGATTAAAATGAAAACAGAGGAAGGGGTAATCAAACTCATCCAATATTTCATAACTTTGAAGATCTTCAGAGTTCACTCACCTGTAATATGTTGCTTGCTGGAAAAGGCAACGGGGAGCTGTGTAATGGGATGGAGCAGTCTTTGGAGAAACCAGGAGCTGGTTGTTCCAGAGTATGCTCAGCTTGGTGTGCTCACACGTATCACTGCTCCTTCAGAATAAAACAAAACCTCAGATACAGTAAGGACTTTTTTTTTTTTTGGCAAATACACCTGTCTTGTCTTTGATACTCACTGTTTGCTCACAACAGTTGCTGCACCAGATTTGGTCCAACACTGAGGTGAGAATGTATGTGACTCAGTCCAAAAGCAGTCCTTCCACAATGTTGGTTCACTATTTACCTTACAGGAATCATCAAAGCTGTGGACAGCTAATTATATTAGGCCATGCTCAACTCTTTGTGTAAGAAACTCACACTGGCATAACAATAGTGCAGAAATGGACTCTTCAAATACAGAAGTGTTTGTGGAGTGGAAGTGTGCATGGCCTGGCCTTTGACAGGCAGCTCTTCTATGTCCAGTCAGCAGCACATGTTCCAAAAGAAGACATTGTGGGTTAGGGATCTTTTAATGGCAGCTTTAGCCAAACTCACATATTAACAAGCTTGAAATAATTATAAGACTGTGTGTTCAGTAGGAAGCCTGAACTGAAGAGCTCTACTGGAACTACAGTTCAGTGTAAAGTGTGCATTACTTACTTAGTAATGGTTTTTGTTACGTTTTAGTAAACACATGGGAAAAAATAGGGGAGTATATTGTTAATTCCTTAAAAAAAAAGTTTCAGCAGTAAGTAATTACAATTAAAAAAAAATATATATGTATATATATATATATATTTATATATATATTATATATATGTATATATATATTTTTTAATAGCCTTCTTGTTGGCACTCGAACAATGGAAGACAGCTGCCAAGTTTATTGGTTTTTGGTTTGTAGTCAGACAGTACTCATAAGTGTGTGGAGGGTTGGCTCACAACATTTCATTTCATTTTTTGAGCGGTTAATTTCTGCAAGCTGTTTCAGAGATAGCAAGATTAATATTGGGTAGGAGGCTAAACACCTCTCATGGAAGGGAAAATAGTTGGGAGAAAATTGGGTGAGCTGGAGTCATATCGTTATTACACAGTTTTAAAGTGATGACCTTTCTTTTCATACTTCCTTTCACATCACTTTCCATCTATACTCAATATTTCCATTTGTATTAGCTTTCTGACTAGGAGAGCTCTTGCTAAATAAGTAGCAAAACATTAAAAACATTTAGCTACACCATAAAATCAAATGGAGGATCCTAAGAAATAGAAAACAAAACCAATGGAAACACTCTTAAACCAAAATCAGGTCATGCAAAAACATCAAACCTAATCCAGAGACTTAAGAATAAATTTAAAGCAGACTCAAAGTTTATAAAAAGGGCGCACTGAGGGGAAACAAAAGTCCTGAGAATAAGACTCTTTGAGGCTTAAGATTACTGATTTCAGAAATTACTGAGATGGCCCCAATGATTTTTTTTTTTTTTTTTCCTGAGCATTTTGTGCCCAGGGCAAATTCTGAACTGTGAAGCTATGCCCAGACCCTTGGGTTTTGCTATGTCACATATCTGTGATATGGACTGCACAATGGCCCAACAGTGCTACCCCACTGTTAAGAAGAGAGACTGGCAGAAAATTAACAATAATGACCACATTCTTCCAATAAAGAACAGGAAAGGAGGCATGAATGACGGAGGCAGAGTGAATCAGAGCGCAGAATTTTGGAGTTGTGGCTAGAATGTGATTTTCATGGGTGTAAGGCTGAGGTCTCATCATTTGTACCACCAGGCTCCACAGTATGCTTCAGCAACTCTGGAGCTTCCAGTTCCCTTTCTTCTAAACATGGAGCCTCACCCTTTCCAAATGAGATGCCAGGTCCATATCTGTTGCAAGTGTGGTAACTAGTAAACTCTTATGCAAAAACAGAGGTAAGGTCTACAGTGAAGCTGTCAAATATGCTAGGCCTGTTAAAATTCTAGATATTTTTAATTCACTTAGTGACTAAAGAAAAAAACAGCAAAGCCAATTGTGGTGAACATTTTATAAAAGATGCTGTACTCTCCACTGAGAACGAATCTGCAGGAAATTTTCCAGAAATATCTGAAAAGTCTTCTGAATCTGATTTAACGCACAGTAATCTCAACAGAGAAAATACATGAGGTATGTAAAGTACTAAAACAACAAAGAGGATCAAGTAATTACACTCAAAAATTGAAACAATAATCAGACTGCCTCAAAGAATGAACTGGATGAGGGCTTCATACAGGACACTTGCCCAGCTCATTTCAGAGTAATGACTGACGCTGAATCCCTCTCCAAACTCAACTTGAAAACTATGTCAAAAGAAAGAGCCTGGGAAAGTATTTATTTGGAAATCTTTTTTGTCCCATAAAAGCTTCATACATTTTTTTACTATGTTAGCACATCTCAGAGCTGTAGCTAATTGTATCGATGGGAAGAGTCAGTAATGTTTGACATATTAAATACATGAAAGTCTAAGACACTTGGATCATCCAGGCAGGATATATTTTGACCAAGGTTTAAAGAAAAGCATCCAAAAGGAGACTATCTTTTTACCTGGATCACTGAAAACTGCAGTCTTTTCTCCACACCCCATAATACTCCCCGGACGCCTCTTTGGAGGTTCCTCATGCTGCAGGAATTATTCATAACTTGGGATGGAACAAGCAGTTTGTGTTTATTTAGTGCTCTTCATGTGGTGAAACAAAGTCTGGGTTAGAAAATATGTATATGTTTCAGCATGAAAGCTTTTATCAATGCATCTGAAGTAAATAATTTAAAATACTTCCATTGCTGAGAACTTAGAAAATATTCTCAGAAATATGTGAACACAGTGACCATTAAAAAACAAACATAAGATAATGGAAACACCATTTTAATTTAAGCCAGATGCTGATAGATGGTTGTTAAAGAACTTAAGTCAGATTTTCCAGAGTAGAAAATAATGTAGATCATGATACCAAGCATAAGTGCATATACTACATTTTTTTTCCATCTTTGTGACAAATTTGGAAACAGATATAAAAAACTTGTAAAGATGCAGAACAAGTATTCGAAAGTATCGTACCTGAGGGGTAGCCAGAGGCAAAGAGAAAAGTCATAGTTTTCAGTTCTCCGTTATTGGTCTGTTTTGATCATTTAACAGTTGTGGGGGATGTGCTTCTGTGCAGAAGTGTCATATTCATGAGTGACACCTTGCTATCAAATCCTTCAAAATGAAGAGCCAAAAATATCCTTCCAATGCTCTGCCTAAAAACACATATTGCCGCTGTGATGGTGAGATGGCTGTCGTGCTGTAAGCTTTGACCGAAATAAGTACGTATCAGAAATTCTTTGGAGGAACATAGCCACTCTTCTTTAAATCATCCTCTTTGAGACATGAAATTTCTGATGTAAAAGGAAATTCAAAGCACTGATATTCTGGATATATGAGAGATGGCTCAGAGTGCTCTTTATCAAAAAGTGGACCAGAGCAAACAAGAAAGCATCGCTACTTGAGAAATAGAAAACAGAAAGACTACCATGCTCTACTACAGCTGAATGCAGAAAGACCTTGTGGAAAATGTCAACCAGCCAGCCAATTGCTTGTGGCTAAAGTATAAAAACAAAACTGCAGTTAAAACTAGTTTGACTTCAGCAATAATGGCTTCATTAAGATAATGACAGCTCCTAAACAGATGCAGCAAATGTATTATGGCAGGACAGCAAGGTCACTTTCCATGCCCAACGCACATGAGCAGGTAGAAACACAACATGGAGGCAAACAGAAATTTGCCCAGGCTTTGGTTAAAAAAAAAAGATAGGCTAAAAACAACAACAACAACAACAACAAATGACCCAAAAAGCCAGCTGTATGTTCAAGAGACATCAGCAGTGCAACCCTAAATCTATTTTAAACTTGGTGAGCACAGTCAAAGCACAGCTGAAATATTGCTGTTTGAGGGGGAATCAATGGGCACACTGAGGAGTGAGACCTACAGGGAAGGGTGCCAGAACAGACCAAACACTGCAGAGAAATCAAAACCCCCCATGTAGAGTGATTCAGTGGAGGTGAAAGGTCTACCTCCATCTACCCGTAGAACTACACAAGGTCGACTCACAACTTGTGCTGAGGACTGATGTACTACTTCCAAACCTACTGTGAGTGGTGCAGGGCCAGGGAAAGCTGCACTGTGTCCTTGCAGGACCTGGTGCTGAGTCTAGAAGACTCTGAGGTATGCCTTCATAGCTTAGGGGTGATGAGACATACTATGGATAGCGGCACTCGTTTGTGTCTACCCAAACTATTTTACTGCAATTTCTGCCCAGTAATATAATGCAATGCGCAAGATATCAATGTAAAGAGACTGAAATATGTGCTCAATTTAGTGTATGTTTGGCATGCCTCTCTCTAAACTTTTTTTGTTTTGAGTTATGACATTGATTTTGAATGCAGCTGTGAGTAAAATTTATCAGAGCCCTATTGTTTGTTCTGCAGCCTTCCCAACTTGTTTATACACACAAGCTCCCCCAGCATTGCACAGAGGAGCCAAACATTGGCTGCTGTACTTGAGTGGATTTCTTTGCAACAGTATTTACTCTATGCCTGCGTTGTACTAAGCCATCTTTTTTTCACTCTTCCTGAACCTTAACAAAGTTTTCTTCTTTTGGACCAGTGACCAGATGTGCTCACCTAAAAAGTTGTTACACGTCTTAGGAATTCTCCATTAAGACACTGCACATTACACTGACTGGCTATGGCTCTGTTGGAATAGCTTTAAAAGACACGTTTTCAACAAGGAGTTCAAGCCTTCTCCTGAGTGGCACTATTTCACTGCCTTTTAGCTGGCATTCAACAGAGTCCTACCACCAAGAGGGGGGCTCAACTAATGCTTGTATCCAAATTGGGGATGTACCTATGGCTGGGGTTGATCGTGATAAGGATATTTGATAAGAAAGCAGAAAAACAAGCCAATCTGTAGTAATCAACATCTGAATGGAACTACGTATTTAGTACACGCCGTGGGCTGCTAACATTTGTCTAATGACACTCTGGAAACAACACAGAGAATTTACTTAGACACGTTTTGATATCACTATTTAAGATCCACAGTTAGCTCCTATTATCACTTGTAAAGTACCACCTACCAGCACTGATAAATTCCCATTTTTACGCTCAGTACCAAATAGTGTGTAGTGGTTACACATAAAACAGCACAAGGTATCCATTTGATTCTTTTAAAATACAAATTTAAATCTTGAGTAATCTTTCCTAAAACACACACCCACTGTCCAATGCAATTCACATCAATGTCTGGTATTTCTACAGCAGCATTGATATCATCACTTACGAGCTGTCAAACAGTCAAAGTACAGTCAAAGTGACTGGGAAGGAAGAAATCAACGAGGAAAATTATATATTTTCAGCATTGTGATGAAGACGCAGTATGAAAAGTATGTATATATTACCTCAAAAACAACCACTGATTATTTATTACCTCAAAAACAACCACTGATTATTTTGTTTTGCTTACTTTCAGTTTTCTGACTTCAGCTTTTCTAAAGCTCAGGCTTCAGAAAAAGCCCTCTAAAGGCCTCAGGTTTTCCATTTGCTTTAATTCCCTAATATTGAAAACCTGGAAAAAAAAAAAAAAAAAACTTCTCATAGAAATAATCTTATAATGAGTTTGGGAATTTTTTTGGCCATGCCAGAGACCTCTCTCATCCTAGTCAATAACGAGGTGAGGTTGGTGGTCTAAATGAACCAATAATAAAGCCTGCAATTGTTATTAAAATATCTTAACTTAGTTTACAAGTAAGCCAGCAAACCTTTCCATAACTCTTCTTTTTACATTTGCTATCATCAGGAGATGTAACTGCATTACCTAAGTGACCATCTCTTTGAGAGTGAACTTCCTAGATACAAATTTTCCTATTGCTTCCCTCACAGCACTACAGGTTGGCAAAAACATTTGAGCATTTTAAAAACAGTTCTGTTTCATACCTACACTGTACTGAAGGCATCTGTAAGTTACCATAAAGATTTATTTCAAAGTCACTTGAAAACAAGCCTACTGTCAACTGAAATATTAAAAACATAATTTTACATGGTTAATTGCCTTGCAAACTCCTTTTTGGCATGCTTCCTTCTTGTTCACTAAGATAAAGCAATGCTCTGTGATTCTGCCTGTCAGTTGCTGCTGTCCTCCAAACCTCATCCCCATGATGATCTCACCTTGATCACCTGCAAGCAGAAATCATTGACACAGCTGGACTCAGATACAATCAGTGTTTGATCAGTGCCCTCCAGGAGGCTGAGTTAATGAGCCATCCGATGTGATGAACTTCATCAACTCCTACTTTGAAACAAGAACCTTCACTCCTCATCCACTTCTAATCCCATGTTGTTCATCTCCTAAAGAGTACTGTAAACGTAATCTGAAGTGTAGTGATAAGTCTACATTCACATCAAGTTGAAAGGACTTTTTCCAGGGTCTAGCTGAAATCAGGAATGACATAAGTATTAGAAGAACCAATGAAAATGAAATGAAAAAGTATGGGTTTTGAAAGGTCCACCATCTGTATATTTGAACTCAAAGTAATGTATATTCAAGAAACTGCAGACAGAATGTATGTTTCTATCCAGCACTGACTACAAGATGGTGTATCATTATAGTAGACACCTGCCTGCTCCTGAGGATTTATATATTTGGGCCTCCTGTTCTCATTACCACACATTATGTGCAGAAATAAAACTACTTACCATAACATTTCAAAGGACAGAAGTTGCTGCAGATCATCTTAGCAGCTTAGTTGGGCACTAGTGCTCTCTGCAAGGGATATTAATCCAGGAGTGCTCGCCTTAAGATTTTTAAACGGTACAGAAATATTACCCACTGCACTAATGCCCAGTGACAGGGATCATATGTACTCTGTGAGAATGACCACGTCTTTCACATGAGTTGGGCACACATGGTGCTAAAGCCAAAACAAATAATGACCCAGCTTCACTGAGGAGATAGCATGGAAGCAGCCACATTCAAAACCGAGCATAATTCATTAAAAATAAACAGGGTACTAGGAATGTTATGAGTGCCACAGCTGAAACAAAAACAAAACTCCGGTAATGAGAACAGTCTGAATCCCAAGTACAATTAAAAACATTCAATTTGCCTTTGTAAGCTGTAGGAGAAAAGGAAGCTTGAAAAACATGGTAGAAAAAGAATAGAGTAAGAATATAATAATAATGCATGCAGATGTGTGTACTTAATTGCACACAATAGTAGTTAAGGCCAAGGAAGTATATATTCATTCCTCAAATAAACAGAGCAGCTTTGACACTGGAGGCAAGAGACTGTATGCTTTTGATTGCCTGATGTAGGAAAAAACACTGAATAAATTGAGAGGGAATAAAAAGTGAGATGCTGTGTAGACACAAGGATGTTGTGTTTTTGATGACATCCTCTTCCTAAAGCAGGGATGTTCCTACTCAGGAGAAGACAATCTTATTGCTGAAAATCTTTGACTATGTCAGTATACATACACAAGCATATTGTATTGCACGGGACTAAGTAACAGGTTAAATAATTCCATTAGCCTGTTCCATCCCATCACACAGCAAGACCAAAAGGTTTTCTTTTTTGTTATTCCTGTCATTTGCACAACAACAGATCAGTGTTGGTTAGGTGGACCTGTGATTCTACTGGTTTGTAATGCAAGAGTATGAAGCACAACACAAGGAGAGAGCTTCTATTCCAACAAAAACGTTTTTGAGAACAGCAGAGAAGAATATTAGCCAAAATAAATTTCTTCAGCATGCTCTGGAATACTCAGTTTCCTTTTCTTTCACCGAAATTATGCCCACCAAGTGTGCAAACCTTCACATACAACAAGAAGGAAATTCTTAACTTCTATCACAAATCCCTCCATGTGCAAATTCCCAGCAAAGAGCAAAACCAATAATTGTTATTATTTCCCCTCTGTCATGCTGCACCTCAAGTAAGAATTCTGGTTTCTGGCTTCCTTCCCATTTCCAAGCAAAGTGCTGAAAATGAACAATGAATTTAGATGCAATTTATTTCCCTTATTTCTTCCTTCCTTCCTTCCTTCCTTCCTTCCTTCCTTCCTTCCTTCCTTCCTTCCTTCCTTCCTTCCTTCCTTCCTTCCTTCCTTCCTTCCTTCCTTCCTTCCTTCCTTCCTTCCTTCCTTCCTTCCTTCCTTCCTTCCTTCCTTCCTTCCTTCCTTCCTTCCTTCCTTCCTTCCTTCCTTCCTTCCTTCCTTCCTTCCTTCCTTCCTTCCTTCCTTCCTTCCTTCCTTCCTTCCTTCCTTCCTTCCTTCCTTCCTTCCTTCCTTCCTTCCTTCCTTCCTTCCTTCCTTCCTTCCTTCCTTCCTTCCTTCCTTCCTTCCTTCCTTCCTTCCTTCCTTCCTTCCTTCCTTCCTTCCTTCCTTCCTTCCTTCCTTCCTTCCTTCCTTCCTTCCTTCCTTCCTTCCTTCCTTCCTTCCTTCCTTCCTTCCTTCCTTCCTTCCTTCCTTCCTTCCTTCCTTCCTTCCTTCCTTCCTTCCTTCCTTCCTTCCTTCCTTCCTTCCTTCCTTCCTTCCTTCCTTCCTTCCTTCCTTCCTTCCTTCCTTCCTTCCTTCCTTCCTTCCTTCCTTCCTTCCTTCCTTCCTTCCTTCCTTCCTTCCTTCCTTCCTTCCTTCCTTCCTTCCTTCCTTCCTTCCTTCCTTCCTTCCTTCCTTCCTTCCTTCCTTCCTTCCTTCCTTCCTTCCTTCCTTCCTTCCTTCCTTCCTTCCTTCCTTCCTTCCTTCCTTCCTTCCTTCCTTCCTTCCTTCCTTCCTTCCTTCCTTCCTTCCTTCCTTCCTTCCTTCCTTCCTTCCTTCCTTCCTTCCTTCCTTCCTTCCTTCCTTCCTTCCTTCCTTCCTTCCTTCCTTCCTTCCTTCCTTCCTTCCTTCCTTCCTTCCTTCCTTCCTTCCTTCCTTCCTTCCTTCCTTCCTTCCTTCCTTCCTTCCTTCCTTCCTTCCTTCCTTCCTTCCTTCCTTCTGTTGACCACATAAGTTTCAGATCTTTGCCATATTTTCACACTTCTGATAATATTTTTCACCTTCTTGCTTTTCCATTTCTTCTCTTTCATTTTCCACAACCCAGTTCCGCTCTGGAGCTTTCCCATCAGCTTTTTTTTTTCCCTATATTTCACATTATTTCCCAAGACAACAGATTTATGCTCTTTTTTCTTCTAATTTTTATTTTAGTTTCCCACTGCTTTAATCTCTTTTCCCAGTTTTCTCCTCCTATCCTGCAGTATACTATATAAGAAGTCTGCATTTTTTAAGCCATGCAGCAGAAAACAAGTTTTGAGACTCAAAAATAATGTAAGTTTACATAGAAATAGAAACTCAGTATAAGGGTGGACCAAAAAGATTTCATCACTTCGTTTATTTTCACCTTGCTTTCAATTGTATTTTTTCGGTAGAGGTAAGTTTCTGATCCTTTCATTTACCATTGTATTTTCAATATATTTCCTCTTCTTCATTTTATTTTATTTTATTTTATTTTATTTTATTTTATTTTATTTTATTTTATTTTATTTTATTTTATTTTATTTTATTTTATTTTATTTTATTTTATTCTACTTTTGTTTTATTCTACTTTTGTTTTGTTTTGTTTTGTTAATTTACTGTTTCCTGTGGAAATTCTTTGCTGTTGACCATTTTTCTGGATACCAGACATATCAGCAAGGACTTCCTAACCCTCTGAAGTGTGCAAAAAAGTTCAAGTCAAAACAGAAGAAAAAATAAGTCTTTAGACAAGGGGAAACAAAATATGCCACAGAGAGGTTGAGCTCTTGTGCTGTTATTTGCAGTTTGCAGTAACTGAATAAAACAACCAGGAACTGGGCAGAAACTTTTTTCACAAGTGTATTTTAAGTGGCTGATCTTTCTTTCTTTCTTTTTTTTTCTTTCCTTAATTTTCCTTAGGGAAATTAAGAATGGCAGAAAGGAAAAATAGCTGGTTGCCCTGAGGAAACAATGGATAAGATGAGGTAACAGTTGGAGTTCAGTGCTTATCCAACTTAAATTTTCTATTTTTTATAGTTTGTCAAACACTGAAGACAGTATATCATTTAATGGACAAATGACAAGCATGTAAACAGACAAAATTACACTTGTTCCCTTCTTCTCTTAGAAGGAACTCAGATCTTTATCCTTGTAGGAGATTCCAGGATACATATTTTACTGAGAATATAATAGCTGCCTCATCAGATCATTTTAGCATCTGAAAGCATCAAGAAACATAACACTGAAAGGCTCTGACACCACTAGTTGAAATACCCCTCAGAGTCCTACTAATAAAACTAGCAGCCAATCCACACCTGCACACTTCTCTTTAAAAGGATAATTGAGGCATTTTCGGTGATGCTTTCTTGTAATCACTGACTTTATGAAGAAAATCTTCATGAACAGTTTTTTTTTTTTTTTTTTATCTATTAAATTGTTACTTTAAGCAACAAAAATCAGAACATTCATATTTAGGACTAACATTCCTTCTTTAAGTAACCTAATTATATGCAGACATTTCACTAAGTGTGGCATACAAAATCATCCATTTTAATATTTCAGTACAACAAGGCAGATTTTAATTGCTAACTGAAACCTTAGGGTGGTCTCTGGATGAGATGTATAGCACAGACTTTGTGCCTGGATGTTTTCTTTTTAATGTTGAGGCATAAAAGTAGAAACTGGCCAAAACATGGGAGGCAGCCAAAGACTGTTATAATTATGACTTTAGGAAAAAAAATGGAAATCCAAATCTCAGTTGTTACTTTAGAATCATTTTAATGGATGAAATGAATAAATTACACCATCTCAGGATGTTTTCTACGTGCAGGCAGAAGCTTAAAACAAGCACGATTTACCATGTGCATGGCTTCTCTTTTATTTTTTATGTACCAAGCTCCAAAAGTAATGCCTCCTATTTTATTATTTTGGGTCACGACGTCAGAGGCAAATGTTAGTGGTATGGCAGCAGAGGTCCAACCTGCCCACCAACATTCCATTACTGTTGTTGTCATGTGACAGATAGCAGCAGAGGGGCAGCCTGACAGAACAGAGCAGATGGAACAAAGGTGTATCATCCAATTTCTCCCTGTGGAAAAAACGGCACCCACTGACACTCATCAAGACTTGGTGATCATTTATGGCCACCAAGAAGTGGATGTGAACACAGTGAGGTGGCGGGTGGCATGTTTCAGGAGTGATGGCAGTGAAGACAAGCCACATTCCAGACAGCCATGCACAGGTCACAGAATGAAGAGTGCATCAATCAGCTTATCCACTCAGATTAATGATAGTGACTAGGTTACAAAAATGTGTTTTGTGACAGATAATTTGCTCTATTAAACAGTGTTATTCTGGCCTTCTTATTTGTTCTCATTTCCATGGAAATAAAGAGGACACATTAGTTTTGGTGCAAGCTTCAAACTTAATGCACCTAGAGCACCTAGGTTGCAAAGAGTTACTAATGAGGGTTTAATTCAAGGCAGGTAGAGTACTCATGCATCTATGGACTCATGCATCTATGGTGAAGTGTGCAAACTGTAGTAGATCAAAGTAGATCAAACATAATCTGATTTTCTTCTCACCTCTGTTGCTTTCAGTAGTTAACCAAACATGAGTAACAGGAAATCAAATAATGTATGTCACCTTTTAATGTAAAATATGGGGCAAAACCAGCCAGGATGAAAGGGACACAAGATTATGTCACGATGACTTATTCAACATATCAGTGCTTATTTCTATCAGTTTTCCTCCCTTGACCCACATGAAGAACCCATCGCAGGCTGTGCAAAAACACAGGATAATTTCAGCATCGTTATGATAGACTTGGTGAGATTATCCTGTGGGATTTCCTTACTTAGGGAAAGAAGAATGAGAGTACTGACGGTGAAAATAGAATCTTTTGAAATTTCAGAATGAAAAGCTCACGTAATAAGAGTATATAGATTTTTTGTATTTCATAACAAAATCATTTGGGTTCTCCTAAAAAAAGCTTTATGCTGTGCTTAGCATTTGATGAATGTGTCCTTATATTTTTCCAAGTAAACGGATTATACAAATTATTTTAGCTCCAAAATTATTTTGCAAAAGCTGCAAAGATTAAAGATCATTTCACCTACACAGCTGCCATCTCATTTAAATTTGCATCCAATCTACAGTAATTATGAACACACACATGCACTCAAGCACACACGCAGACAATCTCCCATAGACTGTAGCTACCTACCATACTGGACTGAAAAACGATTCCTTATAAAAGAAATCTTTACATGCCTCTAGAAGAAGCTACACCACTGAACAAAAGGACCCATCAGGGAGCATTGTTTTGGCTTTCAGAGCGGGTACTAAATACTGTCAAATCATTTTCTTCCTAGGTGGGACAAATGAACGCAATTAATTCAGTTCTGAAATTTCAAGAAAAGATGATGGATTTCTGTCCACAGACATCAGCTAACTTTCTCTGTGCACAGGATGACCTTCAATTGAACTGTGGAAAGTAAATGGAAGGAAAGTTTCCTGAAAAAGTTTAGTGAGGATATAAGAGATTAATGAACGTATTTGTGTTGGACAGTCTTCCCTCTGTAACATATTCAGAGTGATAGAATCATGTTATTTATTGTATTTTTCAGATCATTTGCAATGTTAATTTATATGAGTTTGATATAGCTTTTGTCTTTTAGTTGTGTGTTATTCTGAGAAATCCCTGGGGAAGAAAAGGATTTATATGCTTTGTGTACACATTCTGCAGACTAAGCACTCTGGCATAATTATTTTTGGCACTCACTAACTGATTAAAACATCCAATTTAACTCATGATCAGTAAGATTAAACCTTTTTAATATACCTCAAAAGTAAATTATCATTTGCTACTCAAACATCCCTTTCTGCACGTGTCCCCAATAAAGCTGTTCTTTTTTCGCTAATGTACCTTTTAACGAGGATTCCCTTTTATTTCTTCCTCTGGGCAAAACTGCCTTATCCTTTATAGAGAGGTAGGAACAAAGATGAGACGGAAGCTGACTGCGCTACTACATGGGTTTCTAATGTCATACCAATTATAAGTCACTCTTTTTTTTTTTTTTTTTTTTGTATTCTGTACAGACTCAGCTGTTAAAAACACATCCTGGCTTTGTGTTTACGTGATGTACAGACAAATGTCAGCAGTCAGGAGAAAATAATGTTAGAAAAAAAAAGAAATTTGCATGACTCAGAATATAATTATGCAGGCTCTTATTTCATTCATCCTAGGATATGTTACGTTTCAATTTTTCAGGCAGGCCTACTTTACAGCATGTTCGAGACATGCTTCAGCTTGTGGAATGAAAACTCCTCCACAGACCTGAAGTAGGAGAAAACAACTAGTTTAGACATCCCAAAAGAAGGCAGGCATCCTGACAGGTATCACTGAAAATAAAAATACACAAGGTTCTCTGATTGTTTATTCTCCTAGGTTGGGATCAACATGGAAGGCTAGTACAGCCATTGGAGAGAAGTCATAAGTCCAGAAGAAAGTCGTGGTTGTGTAGGTTTTGCAGCCCGAAAGACACCTGGAGTTGGTTCAGTTACCTCTGAATGAAGTATCTGAAAGCTAAAAAGCCTTGCTTTAGAAAAACTTCACTTTCCTTTTACCAATGCTATGCCACCACCAGATTATCAACGAAACAAGTCTCTGAAGCGGATGCATATAACCTGTGATGAAGATACTTACATGATCAATATTATTAATATTTCAAAACTGACCCAGTGAGTTAAAATTGGGCAACAGTTCAGAAAATGTCCAATGTGGAGTAAGTAGTGGTAAAATTAAACACGAAGTTTTAAAGTAGATGCTGCATCTGTTTCTCTTATTTGTTTTTCCACACAGAAAGGTTGCTGTCATAGAAGTTATCTTTGGGGTTTGACTGAAAAATAACTCTTTGTCTGGTGAAACAAAACAAAACAGAAGGAAACAGCTCCCGTGCAGGCAGCTCCAGGCGCCTTGCCATACCAAGTCAAGTTCATTAGGGGGCTGCACCCTCGGCATTAATACAATACTCCATTACCCTCCGCTTTAGCTGATTTATTTTAAGCAGAAGAAGAAAAGTCAAGATTGAACACAGAAGGAGACAATTGCTTTTGGCCTGTTGTGACCGAGTTTATGTGTAAAGGTGCCTTCTGGTCTAGTTGCTGAAGGGGAAACAAGTACAAATGTCTCGGCCTTGGCTGTTAGGGTCTGATTATAAGCACTGTGCTAGAGAATTCATGGATTATTCATGTGTAATTACAGATAGCTATTGTGCTCTTTTAAATCATCCCTATGGCCCATTATGGCCCATAACAACTGAAATAGCAATTGTCATAGTAAGGTTTGGGCTCTGTCATAGAGTGTAGGCTGTAATCAATAATGATGAATGGTAAAATTTAGCATCAAGCAGGAGAAAGTCTAGTTGCCTCCCGCCATAAATCTATACAAATACCAAGCCATGCAGCTGCTGGATCTGGAAATTTAAAAGGCAACACTCTCCCTCCACCCCCTACGCATGCACCTCTATAAAAGTTGAAAAAAGGAGAAATGTGCAATATGTCAATTCTAATAATCCACATGCTGTTAAGACACTTTTCTATTTATTCAAAGCGGGGTGAACCCTAGGTTGTTTTCAAGGTCAATTTCAGGTGAAAGGGGGGTCATCTGGAGGCCACCTCGGCTCCCATGCAGGTCAATAACGCCTCCTCGCTGCCCCAGAAGACAAGCTGCTCGCACCCAATCAATCCACCAACGCTGCCGCTGCACCCAGCGTAATGAACAGTGAATAAATGTAGCCTATCATCACAAAACATGCTTTTTAAGTACTGTCCCTTTTCATGTAAAACCTCTCGCTGTCAAATTCTACATTCACTCATCCAGCAGTGAGTAGCAAAAGTGAGAAATCAGGCTCTCATTGGGGTTGGTAAAAGGTCATTGCTGACAGACATGGAGGTTAAACTGCCGAGTTAAAATACTGTTCATTACCCACTGCAGCTTTTTGCTAACTACACTTCTTTGTGTTACAGTCAAGCAGTACATCAATATGCCCCTCCTCCTAATTCATTAGCAATTGTTGAATTGTACAGAAGAGGGAAAAAGAGGGATTGATCTTTTATATGTTTTTTTTTCCTTTTTTTTTTTTTTCCCTTTCCCATGTCAGATACTTTTACATCTTTATCCACTCCGTATTAAAAACTCTGCTCACAGACTATGCTGTCTGCTTGCGATGCACAGTCATCATTATGGGTAAAATTCCTGGAGGCAGAACCGTCCATTCTGTCTGAAACCCCAAAGGCTTGGGGCTGCTTGAGCAATGGCTTCTTTTCTTACCCCCTTCTATTAATTGCCCACTTCACAAAAATATCTGTATATCAGAAGGAATGAAATTTTGCACTGAGTATATGACATATTGAAGCGTGTTAGAAGTTCAAACCAAGGGAAAAAAACAAAAACAACCAACAACAACAACAACAAAAACCCCTCATCCTGCAGATTAAGTAAAAATGGTTAAAAACATACTATGTTAAATTGATATCTAGTACACATAAAAATACTATGACCTGCTCATGCTGACTGGGTTAGATCTTCATCAAACACTATCCTCAGTGTAGTTCTCAAGACGCTCCCTAATCTAATATTTTATTAAGAAATGCTTAATGTGTGCATTTTTTCCACGATTAAAGAATTTTGATGTATCCAAAAGAGCCATTTAGAGCAGCAAGGAATCATTGGAGTTCAAATGGAAACAACAGTGAAGGTTGCATTTGTACCAAAGGCAGTGATTCAGTGGGAATTCTTAACAGTAGAGACCAATTTCCCAAAATGAAATTCCATTCTTTGATTAATTAATAAGTAGATGGGATTCCCTTTATTGAAATGCAAAGCTTTTGTATTAAAAGACAGTCATCTTAAGAAATAATAATAATAAAAATAATCTCAGAGAGCAATAGAAAAATTATCTGGAATCATGAATAAAATAAAGGTTTATTTACATGCGCACTACAACAATGATTTGACTCCACATATTACCATTATCTATTTAAATCTTTAAAAAATGCATTCAGAGATTTCTTCAGGAAAAATATATCTTTTTTTTCCTCCTGTATGCTTTCCCTCTCTGTGGGACTGAAAATAAAATGTTATGACTTAAATCACAAGAGGCTAACATCATTTTTAGCAACAAGGGCTGCATAATTTCAAGACTATGAGTGAGTGGCTGACTTTAACTAAAATGTTTCAGTTCTGTGCGTATATAGGTACATAAATAATTCAGAATTAATCCCTGCAGAGGGGACAATGGGAATCGTAAATTATCCATGTGCCGTCCTCAACATTAGAGGCAATGAACCTATAGTAACAAACTATGAGTGTTACTCATTACATACATTTCACAGACACCTTAACCTTTTGAATATTAATTTCCCTCTGCAGCTTGTAGCTAGGCGGCATAATTTTTTTCCTTTCCCTTCCTGCTTCTTTCTGTGCCTTCATTCTTTCTCTCTCTCTCTCTCTCTCTCTTTTTAACCTTTCCTGAACAACATATCAGTTAAGCTATTGAGTGGGCCGTGAATACTGAAGGAATATTGATTCTTTTCTAACTAAATAGTTACTGGAAAGCATTTCTTTTTTTTTTAAAGCTAGATTGTTGTTTCAGTAATATTACATGCAGCACTTTATGTACTCAGAGATTATGTGAGTGTAAAATATTGGCTTAGGTATTTGATGCAGTTTGATGCATGTAAATCCATACTTCATGGCTATCTCTAAACACCAGGAATGTATTGGAACATTTACTGATTTCTGATGCCAATGAACATCACAGTCACTTTGTGCCATCTAAGATTCCCAAGTTTTTCCTCTAGAAGAGCAGGTAGAAAATTTCACCAGAATCCAAGAGAAATCATAGTAATACATTTGTTTTTTCTTTTTAACTAAGTGATAGAGTGTTTTGTCTTTTCATTAATTAATTAATTAATTTTACTCTATATATGGCACAGAAGAATCAAATCTGTCTAAAAAACCATGCTGGAAGGGAGACGTTAAATAACTCATCACAAAATCTTAGACCTCTGCCAGATTCACGAAAACAAAATGAACATATTTGTTCTGGACCTATTTTTCCAGAGAAGAGCGTTTCAGGAACAACACTGAAACAACACTTAAAGGCTTCAATACTGAAACCCTACTTAGAGGCTTTTAAACACACAAGAGGAGTCAATGGGAGGTTATGTTCAGTATGCAGCAATTATGAAACAAATTATACAGGCACTTGCACATTTCAGGTTTAGCTGAAATTATACCCTGACTGTTCTGTAAACCCTTACTTCTCTTAGGAAACTCTACTGGGGCTTTTCATAAGAGGGTTTAGAGGATCAATATCCATTTGGAAAGCTCATGATGCTATTTCAGTTAAAAAGTGGAACAGAACAATACTGTCAGGACACTAATCCCCTGATTTCAAGGGGACTTTATTCACATGAATAAGGGTTGCAAGTTCAGGCTGAGGTCTGTTGGATGATTGCTGTGCACTCTTTTACTTCCTGTGTATGTTCTTATTTTTTTTAATAAGCATCAACTGCTGCTCTGGCAGCTCCTGTTTCTACAGGAATGCTGGCATGGCTAGATGGCTGGTTAGATCCAGTAAGGGGTAACAGAACTGTTTGTTTTTCTTTTTCCCAGGTGCCTACAAAGGATTGATTTGCTATGAGGTAAAGCTATTTCCATGATAAAATGGCATGAAAAAGAAAAACAACCCAGAAGCTTTGGTGCTTCTAGTACAAGATTTTTGTTTCTGGTGTTAGGTGATTTTTACTGTTGTAGTTATGAGGGTTCTCTTCACCTTGTCTGTGCTTCCCCAGATCTCTCTGATAATAGTGAGAAACATATGGAGAAGGCAAACTAATATCTTTATCTAATACCATCATCAAAGAAAAGGAGATGTGCTTACCATCAGGTCTACCTTTGCCCAATTCCTCAGCATCCCTAAGTTTAAGAAACCTCTCAGCAGGCAGGTTGACCAGGAATATCCAGTGTTGGCCTCATGATCCCGTTACAACTACAATAGTGATTACTTGATTTAATTAACAGTCCTACACTGTCACCAGCATTTATTGTAGCACGTTTTACCATTTCTACTCTCTACCTTGCAATCTTGAAATGGATGTATTTTGTATGCAGTCACTCCCCCATTTTTTTTCATCACTCTTACTCAGTTTGCAACACCATAGATTAGATTTCCTGATATCTCTAGGACTGCTCACTTTGACATGTGGAAGAATCCAGTTTCTTCCTGATTCCTTCAAGGTGTATGTATGAAATGGATTCTTCCTCTTCTTGTTTATAGTAACTTTGTACTGTCTTAGAACATGCACTGTAACGTTGTACACACATTAGAATATGCCACCACACAAGAGTACATTTGTGCCTAGCAAGGAAGAGATCAGTAAACTGATTTAGCTTTTTAAATTATTTGATCATAAACAGTTCAGATGTGAAGATTCTCTGTGATGACAAAAAATGAAATAAATTGGTGTCTTTTCACCATGTGATATTCCACTGAAATACCCCAATTTATAAGAAGACAAACACTTCCTTCTATTACTGCCTTCAGAAAAAAAAAAAAAGGTATATCATATCACATTCTGAGTTAGAAATCATGCTAACCATAATATTAAGCATACTTCCAGGCAGAAAATATGACTATAAAGTGTTTACAAAAGAATGTTCCTGTGGTTATGCTAAGAAGAAATGAAAAAAAAAAAAAAAGCAAAATAAATACTCAACTGTCGAATTTATGTTAAATCAACTTGCAATAATAGTGTGCTAAAAAAATAAATCATATTAATCCACTTGACTGAGAGTTACATGGTTTCTCTTCTTAGAGAAAGAACCCTCATAAACCACAGCCCAATTATTCAATTTCTCTTACTAATTATGGAAACTACTCATTTCTTGGCCTCAAGCACTAGATGATGTATCTCTGAAGGGCAACACAAGATTTATCATAATCTGTGGCTCTCTTTATTTAATGAGAATAAAAATAAATACCTCAAGAGTTCCAGTGTTACAGGTAACTTTGGATTCTGCATTGGATTTGATTGATGAGTTCTCTTATACTGAATATTACAACTCAGAGTACCTTCTGCTGCGAGACAGCTGCAAAGATTGGGGTATTCATTAAGAACAACAAAGCCTAAGTGCAGATAAAAATCAAATCTCCTGCTAGATCTAACCGTTCTACAAACCATCCCCTACTGCCTGACATGACTTGCTTTGATGATCACAATGTGGAGATGCACTGTGATCCAATTAAAGAAAGCATCTAAACAAAATATAAATTATTTCTGCCCTATCTCAGGTAAGCACATAAATGAATTGTTGATCTGACCATGACTGTCACGAGCTAGTGTATCGCAGGTTCCTGAAATGAAGTGGACAAAGAGAAGGAAGAGCTGTAGAGTCGTCCTGGCATAAGGAAATTAAATTGAACAGTAGGCTTCAGGAGGTTATTTTTCTCTTCCAAGCCAAGAATAATCAGACATAAAGCTCCTGAAAGTGTAAAAAACAATTCTTGGTTGAGTTTCTTCCATATCCACCTCTTTGAGCTAGGCAGGAGAAATGGGATTAATCTCAACAAAGTATATTTCTGCAGTGAGGACGTCTACACCTGAGTACTTACTGTTATTGAAGTCAAGGATTTCTGCAGCACAAATTACCTAATCCCAAAGTATATAGCATAAACTATGCCAGCAGAGTTGTCTGCAAAATGTATCTGTTCACTTAATTTACTAATACTGCTGTGAAAGGAGCTTGGGGCAGTCAACTTAAGGGCAACTGCTTACAGTTGTAGATAATGCAAGTTAGGAAAGAGTGGTGACCAACTAAGAAACACTGCTGCACTGTCAAATCAATATTCCTCATACTTTTTTTTTTTTATCAGACATTTTGTAAACCATTTTAATAACTCTCACCACAGGTTGTTTTCTTCCACATTGTTTATTATTGTTGTCATTTTAATCAACTCTTAATTCCTCTCTCATAACTGCATTTCCTAGATTTTATCTTATCCAGGTGGGTAATTGAGAGGATTTTCTGGAGCTTGTGTTCCAGCTCTGGATACTGTCATGGTTTTATGATTTTTGGTATTGGTATTCCACATCATAACAACATGTAGTGCATTAAGAGTTAAAGAGTTAATACTCCAACTCCATAGATCATTGATATTTTCCGGGTATACCTGTCTCAGAAGAGAAGAACTACATTCCCCAGAAGACTTTGCGATGCTTTGCATTTTTACGTATTTTCCGCTCAGAGGGAAAAGATAAAAACACTCTGCAGTCACGGGACATTCTCTTTCCTTCGGGATCGACTCAGCAGTGGGTGCTCGCTGCCGTATCGCCTTCAGCGTTAGCGTAAGGCCTTCGGTTTATCGGACACTCTCTCTTGCTCCTTTTATTTGATTTATTAGATTCAATTCCAATTATATTGTATTATATTGTGTTATTTTGCTTTCTGATATCTTATTTAGTAAATTAGCTTTCCTCCTCAGATCGTTGCCGCTGTTTTGTTTCTAGGCCCATCTCCCTTTTTCCTTTTCCCTTTCTCCCTTTCCCTTTCCTGGGGCGTGGGTCTGCGGGTCCCCCACACCAATCGTCACGGAACCGGGCCGATCCAGCCCGGTAAACCGTTGACAGATACACTGTTTGCAATGAAGCAATCAACAAGTGTCAGCACACTTGAACACTGTTTTGGCAAACACAGAGCCATTGTTTCTGAAGTGTTTAATTCTCTGCTCAAATGTAAACATGGCTGTAGTGACACTTGTTCAAATAACAACAACAAAACACTTATATTCCAGCAGCAACATGCACTTCTCAAGGAAAATTATTCTACTTATTATCAGTCTCTCTTAAACATTGTTTTCCTGCGAAGAAGTTATTGACAATATTCTGACAATTTCCAGAGCAAATTTCAACTACCACTCACTTCACGGATGGTATCTTGTGATAGAAAGAACTGGAAAAATCTACCAAATAGCAAGCAAATGAACAGAATAACTATTGCTAAGGAAAATGATCTGGGATTTACTATCCCAGTGTGAGAGTATATTTGAGGTAAAAACTGATGGAGAAGTTTTAATGTCAGTCCAGATTAACTTGATTAAATGAGCAACATCTGCAGAGGAAGAAGCAGTAGGTAATAAACGTCATAACGAAGTTTAAAAATATATATTTATAAAAAATAGGGAGAGTGTTGAATACACATCTGAGATTGATTAAATGAAGGCAAGAAAATGCAATATAGAAAATAAAAAATGTAAGGATCAACAGCAGAAAACAAGAATATAGGTAAAGGATATCGTTATTAGCTGATGGACTTAACGTAAGAACATCAACTATAATATGTTGAAAAAATATTACATGAGTCCTCTGCTTCTTCTCTTATTTTTGCTTGAGTAATTTCCTTTCCAAAAACAAACATAAGGAGCAGAAGCAACTCAGTATTTCCTTGTTAACAAAACAATATAAACAAACAAACGAGCAAACAAACCCAAATGGTTTGACAGTCTCAAATAAAATGTGGTACTGTCATTGCTGCATTATAACAGAATATCCACACTAGAAGCAACAGAGTTGCCCACAGGAGCATGAAGTTAGATGGGAAAAAGCAAGGGATAAAGGTGGGAGGGGAAAGAGAACGAAACATCTCTTTTTATGTAATTATTAACAGATTTTTCTCTAATAAAATAGATTGAACCACAAAATGTGCTATGCGGGTGTGATATGAAAAATACAGATATGTGCTTGAAATAAGATTATTTCAGTTTTCTAACAGCTTGAACTTTGCACAGAAGGCACAGGAAGTGTTTAGAAGTGTTTTGTAGTGATCCTCCTTGGTTCTGCTCAGGATACAGTGCTGTGACATGACAGTGCTTGTGTGACAAAGTCACATTATGGATGTTAAAACAAAGATTAGTGTTCTCTCTTCCGTGAATCTGTTTTGCTTATTTACCACACAGCAAACATCACACAAAAGTGTTTCCATAAGGCCTTTCAGGATAGTGGCATAGCAAGTTCCTGTGTAGTAAAATTGTATGCCTATATATTATTATCCTTTTGCAACAGAAATCAAAGAACACAGTGTAGTGTTACTGAAACGGGCATTATGCATTAGCCAGAATCAGTTCACTAACTATCCCCATGCTGAAAAGTGAAGCAACGACAAATGAAGCCCTCCACAGTACTGTCGGAGAAGGGCTAACCGAGAAATTTTGGAAAATGGAAATTAAAATTTGGCTTTGAACCATTTTGTGGGCCATATTCAGATTAAAGTTTCATTTTGGACTGGATATACACACTATCAAATATGCTTGCAACCTTTCCCAAGTTAAAACTTCCTGCTCAGGCCCCTGAATTTCTCCAGTCTTCTGAAGACACAACCAAGAAAAGCATATATTCTAAGGCATATCAAAATTATAAAAGGTAATGTGCGACGTTATTTTATGCAGCGAGTTACAGAACAAACAAAAAAGTAAGAATTTACACAGATGCCCCAAAAAACACTAACAGGGGAAGCACAGATGGGGCACCATCAAATGGCATAAATGTTCTAGTACTTATTTATAAGATCTGCATAATTCTTCTGAACATCTGAAGGCCTGTAAAAAAAACATTATGTTAAAATATAGTAGTGAAAATGCTGACGCATACTAAAAATCTCAAATCATGTGAGTCTATATTTAAGCATAATGATAAGGAAAAGAGTACCGACTGGGTCACAACTGCTTCAAAATCTATGGAGTTTAGGGGAAAAAAAAATAACAAACATGGATGTCCTGTGGAAAAAAAGAGCAATATTATGCCCTAGCTGGAGAGAATTGCAGCTCAGTACAGACAACTTCGTCAAGAATCCTGTTGGGCTTCCAAAATTGTGATCACTTGGCACTTCCAGGCTTCTTGTCTCTATCTAAATTATTTTGGTTTTCATTTAATTTGCTTTCCATTGGGAAGTTGTCTCTGAACGTACTGTATTTATTTCTGAACCCTCGGTTATGTTCGAATTAAATCTTCCTCTCATTCAGGATCGCAGTTCACTGCATCATTACAGCTTTGGAAAAGCATTTTTACACAGTGAAGTGCAACATCCTCAGTTTTTCAACATAAGAATCATTACTAAAATGTCATCAGTGCTCGGATTGGAAAGAATTATGTCCCACACTGAGCTATAGCCCCAAATATCAAGATATCAGATCTTGCACTGTTTTTAAAAGCACACTTCCATCTATTCCTTCCCTCAGTAAGCAGGAGCAAAAATTGCAGGGGTGCAGAAAGCTGCAACAAGCCTGCTTTAAGGGAGAAAACTTAAAATTCCATCTTTTATTGTCATTTTTATAGTAAACTTTCTGTTCCTTGAACATAGCGTTGAGCCCTCCAAATTGGTAAAAATCATTCAGGGGGAGCTACAAAATAAGACTGTTTGATTAGAAAACACATTAGTAAAATATCCTGCTTTCCCCTTTGTGCGGAGGTAAGCCCTGGTCCGTCTGAGAGGTTTTTTGTTGGTTTGTTTGCTGCTGTTGAATGATCCTTGGCTGTACATTGGAAAGGGCATTCCTTCAGGACTTTAAAGGCAGAGTAGAAAAAGTGACATAAAAGCCTTGCTGGGATTTGATTGATGCACTCTCATATTTGAAGTTCACTCACAGCTTTGTGCTGGAAGACCGAGGTCACTCCATCCAGTCCTCTAATGAGACTGTGCATGAACACTTGCAGCTTTGTAGGCCTTGTTTTAATCAGAGATTGAGAAACACTCCTGACTGATAGTGCTCAGGATCAGATCTAAACAGAAAATAACATGCTCGATTTGGCCTCTGAAGGTGGGTTGAGCAAATCTTTGTGATGTATTGGAGCATTTGCTGAGTGCAAGTGCACGTGGTGTGGTTCCTATTTCTGTCGGCAAATACAAATTTTTCACTCAGCAGGCATAATCAGAGCTAACTCGAGAGGAGAAATAACAAAAACTCAACAGCCCTTAGCAACTCAGCATGGCATAGAGGGATTTAAGACTTTAGC
>JAUPFR010000004.1:73544174-73584174 GCA_036925125.1 Oreortyx pictus
CAAACATACGCTTACCTAATTTTTGCTTATCTGGTACCTTGCAGCTATAGCACCAGCATTACTTTCTTTAGTAACTGAAGATAAAATTAGCATCCCACCCAGAGAAATGAACAATCTGGAAAAGAAACAAAACATGATTTGTCGTTATGTTTCGGTTTGCTTAATTCAGCTATATTTTGGCTCCATGTCTGTGGCTTGAACATATTCCTAGCAACGGCGAGTCTCACTGACCAAGGGACAGTGCCAGCAGTGGGGACTTGGCCAAGTTGGCTGAGGTTATGGACCAGGAACCCCCCTGGCCAAGCAGCTGCCACACTCACATCCACTTTTCATCAGCATCCTGGGACCTGGCAGGAACATGACTTAAACAAAACATAACAGTTTTGGGACTCTTCCTTGGACATTTTGCACTCTGAAATTTCCAGGGGGCATCTACATCATTTTGAGTGTGTTCAGTAGTATAAGCTGTTAAAAAAAAAAAAAAGCCAAGCTCACCTGACCAGCTTTCTAGGCCACTTCAAGAGAAATGAACTATCCAAATCAGAAGTGGGCATCAAAATACCTGTGACTGTGTGTAAGCAGAAAACAACCAGTTTGGACTTGGCAATACTTCCTTTATAAAACAGACATGGGAAGACCAGAAGAAAAAAAAATTTTTTTTTTGAAATGTTTTCTTTCCATTATGAAGAAAACAAAAAGTGAAACTGTTCAGAAAGAAAAGCACTTTTTGTGAAACGGTTATAACAAGGCAAGAAAAATGAAACAGTAAGTCCACATTTCATTATTGCAGTCAAGGGTGTACAGACATCCTGCAAGAGCCACCAAGACTCCAAATTGCATTAGACAAAAGTACAATATGTGAAATGGGCACCAAGCCATTAAGACACAGGCAGCAGAGGATGAAAAGGAGCGTGTTTTCCAACCTTAGACAAGCATCAGTTATAAATAACTGCTCTCTGAACACAAATGTTACTAAATCAAAGAAGAAATGAAAGAAAGAAAGAAAGAAAGAAAGAAAGAAAGAAAGAAAGAAAGAAAGAAAGAAAGAAAGAAAGAAAGAAAGAAAGAAAGAAAGAAAGAAAGAAAGAAAGAAAGAAAGAAAGAAAGAAAGAAAGAAAGAAAGAAAGAAAGAAAGAAAGAAAAGAAAAAAGAAAAGCAAAGGTCTAACTGCCATGTAAACTCATTTTAAATGTCATGTCTTATTAGAACCCAATAAGCGGAATGTCTGTTTTTCCCCTTTGGTTGAGCCATCAAAATTGTCAAAATTTTATGATAATTCGTTCCATCATTCCTCAGACATTTAAATGACAGGCAGTCCTTGGGAAAAAAAAATATATATACATATATATATATATATATGTAATCCTACTCTTCATGTGAAACTGCCTCTAGAGAGGTTTTTAAAATATACCACATCGTGATAGGAGCAGAGCCCTAAACTTCTCTATTCTACTTATGATTTGCTGCCTTTTTGGAAAATGACAATAAATTGGCTCTCTACTATTCCTGACCTCTCGACTTCTGAACCATGGCTGTCCATGCCTTAACTTTGCTTGTTTAAGTCAGCAGCTATCATATCACTCTGATCCTCTCCCAGAGGGTCTGGAGATTTAACTCTCCAGAACGGTTAAGCTCCCCCTCTAGTGTTCACTGCTCATCACATTATTCCTCCAAGAAGAAGGGAAGAGATGTCACTTTATACGGTTTCTCATCATTTATAGCTTAAGAGTATAATGGCAGTTGCAAGCCGATTAAAAGGCAAAAAGAGCTCTTCAAATCTGTTTTTATTTGGCTTCCTCCTGCTAACTTTGTAGGAGCAAGAAGAAAATAACAGTGAAGATTCTCATCTGAAATTGGTGTGAAATAATGCCCTGATCTTACGGAAATTATCCAGTGGCATGCAGAATACCTGAAACAATCAGAGTATAGAAGGCAAACAACAGTACAGCTTTATTTCTGGGAAGGCATCAATTTGTTTGGAGGCGGGGACGTTAATAACTGAAATCAAGGTGCAAGAATTCTTCATTTAAGTGCTGATTATTAATCAAACTGGGGTAAGGGTTTCTCACATATCTCTCTCCATACTAAGTCTAACTAGTGACCTGCAAAAGATACTCTTTATTGATTGAGGGTCAGTATATTCATATTATATGCATGCTCGTCAATTATTTGGATTTCCTTTGATGAAACAAAATCTAAATGAAAATCAGTTAGTCGTAATAATCAAAATCTGGGAGACTGAAAGGTTAAAAGTTCAGTCTCTTTGTTAAATGCAGCCTTGGACACTCAGCTAGACACTACCCAGAATTTATTGTGCTGTGGAAACACGGGAGAAAATAAACCCCAGCACTTCAGATAAGGGTACATCAGCATGTCATCTGCAAATCTGAATTGATTTTCTTTTTAAGGACACACTGTTTGAGTTGAACCGATGAATGTAAAAGCATCCCCAAAAACCCCAAACATACAAGAAAACAATCTCGGTGAAATGCTATTAAAAATTCAAAGCACAGATTCTGACTGGCTGCAGAAAAACTTAGTCCAGATAATTTTTCTTCTATTATATCTACCTGTGATTCATTTAAGCTGTAATTTATGTACCAGATTAACTGCCTAGAAAAAAAAAATTAAAATCAAAGGTAGACAGTTTCCATGCCAGAATTTTCTGATTGTGTTTGAGATACGAAAATATCTATCGAATGATCTCTAATTACGGTGGACATTTTTCTGTTATTCTAATGCTTCCCTTGCAACAGAAATGCCCTGTAAAAGTACACTGACTTTGCCAATATTTTGCTTCAGAAGAAAGAAAAGAAATCATGCCCTCTTCAATAGGATCTACACGGCCTATTTTGCCTTCTCAACATTCTGGTAAATTAACGTTAAATATCGCAGCACTTACAAATGAAGTAAAAAATGTAAAGCACACCTGAAGAAAATGAGACATTGCAATTGATCTAATATTATTTTCTCCTCTGTATACTCTTTCATGAACAATTTGTATATATTCCCTTGCAAATAACGTTGTAAACTTTAACTCCTTCCTGCAGCGGACAGTTCTGCACTCGGAGTGCTTCTGTAGGGTCTACATAAGTCGTTAGCAGAACTGTTGAACATGAAGTATTTTAGAATACAATACAAGTGGGAATCCTGCAAGCTTCTGAAAGTTGTTTATTCTGCTGGTGCTGCAGCAGAGCTTTGTAATCAGAGCACATTTAGACTGGTGAGAGCACTGAGCTGCAAGTATGTGTGGATTATATCTGTGCTGGGAAATTTCTAGCTGAAGTGGACAGAACTATTGAAATTCAGCTTAGTGCAATCTCTTTACAAAAGTGAAATTTCTAAAGTACTATAGAAATAAGCCCTGTAAGTGCAAAGGCAGGGCACGAGTTGATTATTCTGGAAGAAACTGACAGCTAAATACAAAACTATGAATCATCGTCTTCAGCATCATTTATTTTGGGTACAGGGCACTGTTGGACAGAGGACTGAAATATAATGAGCACAGACTAATGAGGACATTAAATCATCCATAAAGAGAAGACTGATGTCTTCCTTATGTGTAGATCACTTTTAGCTGCATTTAAAAGCACATATCTAAATAACACAAAATGTCAGTGCCCATCTTGGTCTGCTGTTCTCCAGTGAATGTTCTGGCAAACACGTTGGTGAAGATGAGGAGAAGGTTGCCTTGCTTCCCAGTGGCCAGACAGATGATCATTGCAGCTATGTTGCAATAGGACTCGTCTGACCTGTAGGGGAGGCGGGGAAAGTAGGGAAACCAGTCAGACAAGAAGTCCAGCTTCGAAGCCAGGAAAAAACAGTGCTTGAATGGTAAAACAAAATCTTTGTCTGCGTCTATATGATTCCTCTGGAAAGAAAGTGGCTGCAGAGGAGCAAGGTGTGGAGACTTACAGGAAGATGTAGGCAGGAAAAGAAGAAATAAAGACACAGCTTTGCTATCCACCATCCCAGCTTCCTCATATGAAAGTGTCAGCACTGAGGAATGGAAAAAGAATTTTACTGAAGTATTTTTGTCCTGAGCTGTGGTTCCTTACCAATCCAAATAAAGAGATACAAAGATAATTACAGACATCTAAGACTATACGATATCATATTCTTCAAAATATAAATTAAAAATAGTGATTTTGACTGGTAGAATAGGAGAATAGCAATAAGTAAGAGAATGTTTAAGAATGAGTAGATAGATAGAAAGAAGAAAAAAGAAAAAAAAGAAAAAAGAAAAAAAGAAAAAGAAAAGAGAAGAAAAGAGAAGAAAAGAGAAGAGAAGAAAAGAGAAGAAAAGAAAAGAAAAGAAAAAAAGAAAAGAAAAGAAAAGAAAAGAAAAGAAAAGAAAAGAAAAGAAAAGAAAAGAAAAGAAAAGAAAAGAAAAGAAAAGAAAAGAAAAGAAAAGAAAAGAAAAGAAAAGAAAAGAAAAGAAAAGAAAAGAAAAGAAAAGAAAAGAAAAGAAAAGAAAAGAAAAGAATGTTCTTCATCACTGTTCTGGACAGTGAAAATACTTAAAAAATTAAGAGAGAAAACAGAACTGGTAGAGGGATCTTCATAAAACTGTGCACTGCCTTACTAATCAGTGACACTCATTGTGCCCTAAATATGTTTAAGCAGACAATTTAACACACTTCTGAATTCAAAACAAAACGTAAATAAAATAAAGCAGAATGCTGAGTTAATCATAGGATTGCAGCTGTAAATCGTACATGAGATAGATTAGGAGAGTAGATCCTTCTTATGCAATTTGCTGCACTTGCAAGACATCGTATCTCCTGCAGAATACATTTGAGCAGAATTTGAAACAATACATAGGACCCTGAGGTGAACTACAGTTCTTTTTTGCTGCCCCCGTGGCTGCCCTAGTTTTTTGAAAGAATAGCTGATAGCATAAACATGTATTTTGGGAAAAGCTTGAACTTCACATTTCAAATTACCACCCAAAGAAATTATAAGTAATTGAGCATGCTCCTTTTGTCCAACTGGTGAAACTCACTAAGCCACTGAATAACACTCAGTTCTTCAAAATTCTATTCTTCCTTAATACCAGCTATGATCATATAATACACACATCTGTCTACAGCCCTTTCAGGACAACAATAATGCTAAATTTGCAGCATGTGAAGCCTACATACAAGTTCATTTGTACACAGAAAAGATTTCCTTCTTTACTAATTTCTCAAGTGTAGCTTATGTAACTGCATTATACCGCAGTAAACTGAGGAATAAAACATCCTATCGTAACTTCAATTAAATCAAAACTATTTCTGGCTTGTTTATGAGAGTGATGGGACAGAATGCTGATGTCTTCTGAACTCTCTCCCTACCTATTTAAAATATATTTCAGGATATTACTTCATTACTATATATCCAGACGTCTCTTACATTTTTTTAAGTTTAAGACAGCATAACAAAAACTACTGCTTAATTGCTTGCCTCGGAATTGTAATGGAAATTGATTTGCAGATAGGCTTTTTGTTTGCTTGTTTAATGTGTTGAGAGTGCTTTTGCATGTGCGTGTCTGTTATGTATGCATAAGAACAAATTATTTCTGGAGAGACAACTTCTGAATGTAATCCGTGGTCAGCTTTGTGTCCTCAGTCATCCCTTACTGAGAGCTCATTCCACAAATGAGGCTCATCCTGTAAAGTGCATCGCATTTTTATTTGGCTCTCAAGAATCCCTCCTTTTAGTCGACACTTGCCCTGAGCTGCTGCCATTAGGGGCCACAGACGGAAAGCGGGACTGCAAGGATCAAACTCTCGGAGGGATCTGAGCAGCACACCAGAGACCTTGAATGAGACACTGCCATCCCTACAAAGCCAATAGGGAAAGCAGAGCATGGGACTAATGTCCTTCAATTAGCACTGGCTGTTGACCAGACTGATTGACAGACATTTTGGTGGGGCGTATATGTGTACGCATACATGGACACATAGAGTTACTAGTTGGTGTTTTTTTCAGGGTGCATGTTTTGATCCTTGGATATAATGTGCAGCAATAATGCTGCCTTATACATTTTTCTTTCTATTTAATTTTGTCAGCATGTAAATGCTGATCAAGCTGACACACATAAACACCAAAGCTACCCAATTTTCATTAACATGAATGTTCTCAGCAGCAAACACTATCATTTTAACAGTTCTTTCTCTGGAAATTCTCTCTCTTTTTTTTTTTTTTTTTTCCCTGGTGGATCTTTTTCACATGATTCTTTGGAGAATCAATCAAGACTCCTTTTCCTAGCACAAATCAATCAATCAATTCCTCATGCCTGACATTGCCTGTTATGTATTGAAGAATCACAAAGCGCCCATTTGGATTTCCTTAACATGTTTACCTTCCATTTAACACAGAGAGATTGCCGAATACTTTAGAGGACAAACACACAGACATTTATGTTACTAGCTGCCATAAATTTTCCCTCCTCCATTATCCGATTTCCGATATCAGGCCTGCCCTTAAAAGACTCTACTTCTCTACAAAACTACGTAATGTTGGTGATAAAAATTAAACTGTACGGAGCTATTGCTTTTTCTATATCTCACAGTAATACAACAGCTATTTTAAAGAAGGAATTCCCCAAGCTGCAGTCATTTACTCTCAGATTCAACTTGTAATGGGTAGTGTAAAAGGGACAGTTTTCAAGGAACTTGCCTTCTTTTTGCACCATCAAAAAAGAAAACAGCTTTTTCAGCTTTGCAAGATACCTGACAACCAGAGGAAGAGGAAGGGAAAGAAGTGAGATGATGGATTCACTACCGGGTCTTCTCCATGTTTGAGTTTGGTTGGTGAATTGAAGGGAAGGTTACCATAAGAGTATCATCTCTGGCTGTGTAGCCTATTCTGGGCTCTGCTAAGTAAGGTTATATTTTTTCCAGTTTTCTAAAACTAATGATCTATTTTTGCCCTTAATGATCCATACATTGTTGAAGCATTTTCTGTTTAGAGAACTGGACAGGCAAAGAAAGCATAAGATTTAGCACTGCTAAGGATATATAATTCCTTATGCAGACTTCTGCTTGAGAAAGTGGTAGCAGATACACATCATTTGGAAACCTACACATCTCCAAAATTAGCATTAGTTGTGTTCTTACATGCATAGAACATTACTCAAAAAATGCTAAAGGGCAAAACGGCCCCAGTGCATATGTTCCTAACTAAAGAGTACTGTAATTTGGAGTCAATGTTGACCAACGATTTTGTTCTGTGAATGGGCATAAAATATTTAATGGAGTCTCCATTCTTTGGGTAACTTTCTGCTACTGTTGTCCATTTAGAGAGTTCATTCTTAACCTTGAGATTTATACACGTGCTTAGTTTGCCAACTATCACACACTGAAGATATTGCCTTTCCCCTCTCCCCACGCTACATTTCTTTAAAATTTAGAAAAACATATTTTGTGCCTGTTAAAAGTGCTGGTTTGACAGCCAGTGAGACCAGTAGCACAGACAACAGGAATGAAAGGTTTTTTTTTTGCTGAACTTCTTTGGACAAGTTTTAACCTTTCTCAAGATGATTCATTTCTGAGTTAAAAAGTGATAATTCTGTGCATCCTTTCTGTACTTTAGACTTCTGTGCAAGGTGAATGTGAGGTAGCGATAACTTTACTGGGCTTTTTGAAAAATGCGCTGACAACCATATTTCATGTTGGCTGTGGAACATCCACTAAGACGACCTGACTTCCAGCTGACTAAATAACATAGCAGTGCTTTAACACTGAGTTTAAATGCCTTTCCTGAATAAATAGAAGGCATAATTTTAGCACTTAAATCTTATGGTTTCTGATTCTCAAAGGCAAATGATAAAGGCAAGTACAGAATTAACATTAAGTTGATTTGAAAGCGTCTCTGAAACTGCCCTAGCTAGAAGAAAGCTAGGCCTGCCTAAGTGCTTTTCCATCCTATATCTACCACGAGGAGGCCAGTTGAAGCTTAGACTGTGCAAACAAGCTCTCATAAGTTTTGCTCAGTCACATTCCAGTCATAGGACTTGTGCATGGCTGCAGAAGACATCAGAGAATGTGTGAGTTCAGCGTCTTATTCCAGGAATTAGATACACTCATATTTGTAAAAATTTGAGACAAAACAAACATGAATGAACTAATTCTATCCTTTTTGTTGTTGTTCTATCAAATAAGGTTGGTAAATGAGCATAGGGTACAAATGCACAAGGAATTTTTTCAAAATTATTCTCAATGAAGTTACCATCAACATCTTCAGTTAATTTTAACATCCTGGATTTATCATAATACTTCAGCCTCCTAAGAATTGATATTTCTAAAGCAGCTGTATTTGCGATGAGAGAAGCCACATCTGTATGTAGCCCTACAGCCAATGATCAATATGGGGATGTGGAGATCTTAAAGATCTGTTATAAAGACCCAAAATAAAAATCCCCCTTTTAATTTTTTTTTTTTAATTGAGAATGCTAAGCAGTGAGCACAGGAAATGAAGAAATGGAGATATGCTGTTCACCTAAGTCTTAACAAATTTCTTATGAATTTATCTCACAAGGCTGTTGATAGATGACAATATTAAAATACCATCAAAATTGATACTGACTTAGCCTCATGTACTTTGAGACAAGCTTAACAGATTCCAATTGAGCCTCAAAATTAACAGTGTTTTACAATGACATTCAAATACAATACCACCTCATCACATGTATATGATACATATTTTGCAGTAAAGCATGGGAGGCAGAAGTCTTTCCCAAAACTGTTACCACTGTAGATGTTTTTCAGGGTGCTGGGCATCCTGAAGGCTGGACAATCTTTTCCTGCTTGCTGTAAGTTTAGAAGATGATGGAGCACCCTCAAAATTCAAAAGATAAGATGGTGATCATGATCACGTCCATCAGTAATAATGTAAGCTCTTACTGATTATTGGTCTTAGAACTAATTCCCTTGAAGATTTTAAGACTACAGTTTTCTAACTTGTTTTGTCTGTTTATTTTCAGGGAAAGTTGTCAGAATCTCAGTTTTGAGTCATGAGGCTGAGTATTTTTTGGAGATTTTGGGAATTTGCAAATTCCACGAACATCAAGTTGTGACTGCCACTGTCTCCTATAACTGTCTAAAAGTGGATTTTCAAAACCTTCTGGTGTATGCTATGATTTTAGAGAAAATCCTGTGAAGAATCCCTTATCTTATTTTTTTTCCATACAATTTTAGAACAGTACAATACCACCAATGTTACTGTTGCCTGATTTTTTCCACTTGTCCACAGAGAAATACTGACAACCAAAGGGCTGACACATCAGACACATCAGAAAACATGGAAAAGATTAGGAAAAGGTAATTCTTGACACTCAGTATTGCACCTAGTTGCTACTTCAGTTTTTAACATCATTCTGCATAATGCAACTTGAAAAAAATAAAATCACACTGACCATATTTCTGCTACAGTTTAGAACTTAAACAGTCAAATAACCTTCATTTGTCTGTACTGCCATCCCCAAGGAAGCACATCATTTTGTATGTGTTTTTCTTTTGCTCCCACTCCATGAAGTGTACAGAGCTGAAATCTTGCCCCTGTTGAAGTGTAATTTTGTGCTATGCTGAGAGTGAGACCAAGAACCTCTGAGAAGAATGACAAGAATACACTCTAATAAGAATGAACTACAAGAAGTTTGAGAAAATAAATGGAATAACGGTGATACCATTTTCAAAACTAGGTTTCCTTGGTGCCTCTTACAGTTCTTGCAGCAAGAAAATTACTTCATTTTCTTTCACAGAATTTTATAAAAATGACATTAAGATACTTCTGATAATGTGGGAATAGAGTTGAGAAGTAAAGTAACCCTCCTTATGGCGCTTATTCACTTGCTGATTAGGAAACCTAAAAGAGCAGAAAGTTTATATGGTAAGCAGGCACATTAGCTTCTACAATGGCACACAGGATGAATACTGTTTTCTTGAATTGCTCACTAAACTGTGAGGGTCACAATTGCCGATACTCTTCAGTACTGATCACTGCAATACAAAGAGGCAAAAGAAGAACACTGCTGAATTCTAAATTTTGGATGGTAAAAGCTAGCTTAATTTTTTCATAGGTTCGTAAAAGTGCGGGGAAGCTAATATTTCCATTAATTGGTAGAAGGTGATTTCAGTGAACTCTTTGGATCATTTACTGCCTTGATGTTCTTCAAAATGCCTTTTGGTCGTTCCATGATGCGATTTGTGTATTATGCCACTGAGGTTCTTCATTTTGATTCTGTGGATTTACTGAGAATGACTTCAAGCAGCATGAGGAGAAAAAGTCATAAGAACGGAGTCCATTCTGAAGTCAACAACAGTGAAAAAACAGTAACTTGAAATAAACAGAATTGAGCAAGAAACATGGATGTAAGATGTGGGTGAATCTTCAGGTCAATTTATGTTTAAATTAGAATCAAATAAGCATTAAAGTCATTTACAGAAGACATCTGGTCATTGAGGCTGGATTGTGTAAGAAAATTGTTCTCCTCTTCTTGGGCTCAGCATTAATACAGTTGCCATTCCTAAATTACTTCTGAAGATTGCCTTTTGTATTGTAATGGAATTGTTGTGCAAATATGGCTTACTACATAAAATTAGAGCTGTTATGCCGTCCCTTATTGTTTTGTGCTAATCTATAAAGTGTTTGCTGTATCCATACAAGTCACAGCAGTTTCTGCCCTCTGGTGCCCTATAGACCGTTCTGCTATTCCTGGCACTGATAATAAATGCAACTCCTGTGAATAAAAGGGAAATATATGTATACAAGGAAATATATACATATGTGTGCAGGTGTATACATGCATTCCAAATTTAATAAGAAATAAATACAACAGAATGCTGATGCAGTTTTAAAAGAAGCTTTTTACTATGCAGAATGCTACTTGAAGGTGGTCCAAAAGTACATCTATAAACAGACACTCAGTCTGTACACACATCCATTAAAACTACTGAAAGGAATGTAAAAAAACAACAGTTTGTAAAACAAGACACAGGGATGAGAGGGCAGGGATATTACTGCAATTATTACTGTTTTATGGGAATGGAGATTCATTCACATCCTTGTCATTGAAAGAAGTTTAAATTAAACCAATGTTGTTCACTATACTCTGTCTATTCTTACAAGAACACATCAAGTGAAATCACTAGATTAAGAAAGAAAGGAAAAAAACATACCAGGGTTCTTAAAGTGTGAAAGACAACCCCTGCATTCAACAAGATTATTCTTTAAATTTATTGTTATTCAATATGATGAAGTATTTATTAGGATCTACATAAACAGAACGTGATGGTTACTGCTTGTCAGATCAAATTATTAAACTTCTAGCAGAAGGAAAAAAAAATAAACTGATGGATATTTCCATCTTTTGTGATCAAAAACTGTATGTTTCATGTATTTAAAATTAACATTATAAGAAAAGCAGTTCAGCTGTACAGACTTGTCTGTTGTTACATGACTGGAAAAAAATCCCATTTAAAATGACACTTTAGAGTTGAATTACAGCCATTTCAGTGTGACTAGTATGCAATCTTATTCTGTTTATCAGTGTAAAATGTTTCTCTAGCTTATCAAGAGTCATATTTCCCTTTTTCTGGTTCATTTATCAACAGAAATATGAGATAAGCCAAACTGAAAACAAAATCTGTGTCCACTGGTTGAACATTAGAAAACAGTACTTTCTTTTTATAGGAAGAAATCACCTGCATATACTCCGATTGTCCTTGATTTGCAGTCTATGCATTAGCCTTGCGTGCAATTGCTTCTACAAAAACAACGAAACTCCATGCATGTCCTTTTAAAACCAAAATATTTTATAAGGAAGTACATTGCAACACACATCAGCACCAAATACTATGATTCACATGTTCCACAGCTGACAATTTTGGACTGACAGGAACACTGGAAACCAACCAAAGATAGGGTGATGTTCCAATATATATATATTTTTTTTGGACAGTCGATAGACAATCACGTTTGAAGCCTTGCATTAATTTCCTCAGGTTTCTTGTAGAACAACAACTCATACATACAGTCACTTTTGTCTAAATCAACATGAAGTAATAAGATGTTAAACTTCTATGCACCTCAGAGGGAGCCGGAGTCAATAACAAGTCCTCAATTCGGCAGAAGCAGAAGTGGAAACAAAAGGGCTCAATGAAATGATCTGTTTCTAAAATGCTAAGTGAGGGTCCCTCAGAAAACTGCATTAAATCCAGTTCTGTTTTCTTAATGTGGCTTGGAAATCTATCTCCTGAAGCTCTGTCTTGTCCTTCTAAATGCAGTGACATGACTTTAAAAAAAAAAGAAGAAAACATTTTAACTGTCCTGTTTCCCCTAGCCTTGCCAACTTTGTCATGGATCTCTAAACAGTCCAGAAGAGATAAATCAAAGCCTGAACTGTAACCTTATGCTTATATACTTGTTAAATGACTTTTTTACAGTCTGTTATTGCTAGAAATTGGATTGCTTTTAAACTAATGTTGTCTGGCGGGCAAAAGTGAGTGAAACTGCAAAGCCTGGAGGAACGCTAATTACTTGTTTTAATTAGTAGCAACTTTCACCAGAGTATAATCTCCCTACAGGCCACTTTTCGATAGGTGTGTAAAAAAAAAAAAATAATAATAAAAGAAAAACAACAGAAGTAGAAACAAAGCAATGATCTCATAGTTGCCCCTGAATGCAAGCCTTGCTCTGGCTCCAGCGCAGGCACACCGTGCTTGCTGTGGGCTGCTCGGTTCCTAGGCCTTTTTCAATCAGCCACACAATGGAGCACCTTATCTTATGCTGCTACATCATAAAAGTGCTCTTTTTGTTGCATTTCTCTCCTCTGAAGGGCCTTAATCCCTTCCTTTTCAGGCTCGACTTTGGTGAATTCCTCAGGGACATCCCACTCACAGCAAGGACTTGCAGAGGTCCACTTGGGAAGCGCTGGTGAAGCTTTCTGCCTTTATTTTTTATTTCCCCCGTGCTCCCACTGCCAGTTCCAGGTGAACCTAAATCGTGCTTTCCATTCCCCTTGCCTTGGAGGGAACCCCTCCGGTGACACCATTTTGCCACCAAGGAACATCTTCCAGGTCTGGATATCAAACATGGTGGATCTAGACAAAGGTCACCCACTGCAAAGTGCAGCGGCCGCGGGGAACCCAGACTCCCACGGCCGATGAATTTGCCTATGAAACCCACCCTGTTTGCCGAGGCCTACAATTATGACAGCTTTTGGAGCCTGGATACAGATGTTCCTCACCAGGAGGAATTGCGAGACTGACCCATATTGTTATTATTTTTGTTAGTAACGGGTGACATAAGTTTCAAGGCAAGGAAACACCTCTGTTTTGATCTCTAGTTGAAACAAAAGGGCTAGGAAAAACACTAGTATCATAATTAAACATTTTCTGAAGTCTTAAGCACATACCAAAGCCCACTGTGGATGTACACCAGCCAATACAACTATTTCTTTTCATTTCAATAATATGTGCAACATTGCTTGACTGCTAAGAAGAAAAAATAGAATATCATCATTGCTGACATGCATTACTTCGTGACTAAGCTTCTCAGTGTGAGATCCTCAGCTCACAAATATGGGCTTTACTAAACTGCAGAGCTAAGCCAACTTCTGTCCCCTGCCTGGAGAAGGCATTTCTAAAATACAGGTTTTTCATCTATGGGTTATTTTCCTCCTTAAAACTAAAAATAAAAATGCAGTTCATTTGTGTGCAACAAGAAGAAAAACATTTCTCAGTTAAATGTTAGTTTTTATGTGCCAACTCTTGTTAAGTGGAATCTGAGAAGGGAAACTCAGAAGAATGTTCTCCAGTGGTGCGCATACTTTTCTACATATGCATACACATAAACATGTATGTACACCGGCATATCTATTTTTTGATTCACCAATTTGTTGACGTGCAACATGACATACATCTGTCAGTAGAGAGAATGAAAGAAAACGCTTGTTTTCAGACATGCAGATTACAGATGCTGGAGTGACAGCTGTCACTTTCCAATCAAAGTATTCATATTTTGGTCTTAGCTAATCTGATGCAATGATGCAGCAAAAAAAAAAGAAAAAAGCATTTCAACTGATGCTTCATTTTGCATTCTGCTTTTCAAAGTTAAAGAGTGTTCTTTAATATCTTTATGTAAAACTGTTTTCACATCCTTTTGTCGCATTTTTGTCATTCATAAGGCAGGGTTGCCACATTTCATAATATATTCCGAAACGTTCTTCGTAGTGTATTTCAGACATGAAAGTAAATAACCGCTTTGGTAAAACAAAACGAAAAAAAAACAACACCATGCCCAGAAGCAAAAATCCCCACAAAAGAAAAAGAAAAAAAAAAAAAAAGAAAAAAGAAAAAGAAAAAAGAAATCGCAAGGGCAAAAAGAAAAAAAAAAAGAAAGAAAAACAGAAATCACCCAGGAAAACTCTGGACATTGTGAAACAATAGATCCTTACTCGTGCTGTCTTTGCCTAAGAAGGAAAAGTGTCATTGCTCTCTAAATAACCTTTTTATCATCCGGGGAAGAAAAGAGAGATATAAGTAGAATGATATTCACTGAGCAAATTAAAGCGGTCTCTTGTCATCCTGAATCCACACAACCAGCCCGCGCCCGCAGTGAGTGATGAGAGACAGTAATAATCAGGGGAGAATTACTACTAAAAAGAAATAGGGCTGCTCTGCACCCCCTCCTCGTGGGTCTGGGACTGGGACGGGTTTGGGCTTGGTTTTGTTGTGTTTGTACCACGGTAGGTATGTGCTGGATTTCATTTTCTCTGCCTCTCCGCTCTGGGTCCAGCGAGCAGGTTGCCTGGAAGAGTTGAGACTGAGGGAAGGAGAGATTTGAATGAAAAAAAAAAAAGTAAACATTACCAACAAAGACTATAATTGAAAGGGGCTTTGTGAACAAGGGGTGTTGTCGGAGAACAGAATGGGCGAGGGTGGGGCTGCCTGGGGCTCTTTGTCTCCGCTCACACTGGAGCTGCCTGTAGTGCTGCATTGTACTAGGGAGGAATTTACCATCTCACAAGCAAGCTAATAGCTACCTCCACAAACACATCGAACTACGAGGCTTAAATATTTATAGCTATTTATGACTCCATTTTAATAATTAGTGGCCACCTCCACTTTCAGAGCTTTCTTCTTTCTTCTTCGTCTCCCTGTATTTTTTTCTTTCCTTTTCTTTTAATTTCTTTTCTATTTTTCTTTTTTTCTTTTTGGTTTCCTTTTTCCTTTTTTTTTTTTTTAATGGACTGTACTAATTGCTTGTTAGACTGCAGAACATCACTTCTGAAGCTGTTCTATGGATGCTCTGCCACCCAGAAATGACTGAGGAAAAAAAAGCTCTACAGCAGTTATTTGTAGTATTTACAATCCAGCCATGCTTTAGAACCACAGGTTTCCTACTTGGCCACTTAAATGCTTTTGTGTCCTTTACTGTTTATATTTCCAGCAGAATTGTTTTTGATAACAAAAGAAAAAAAAATTAGTTTCACCTGATGTGCACCGAATGAGAGCAGGCAAAATGCAGATGACAACAGGAAAACTGGGGCTTAGAGTCTGCATGATTGCTGATAACAACTTTGCTGCATTCAAAGCAGCTGGTGTAACTGGGTGCAGAGTGTAACCGTCCCGTCAATAAATCGTACTAAACGAGGATTAGGAAAAATATCAGCAATAACTATCACTGGATTATTTTTAATCTAATTTATATAACTACAGGACCTACACGGAGATTACAAAACAGCAGATATCTCCGGTCTCCTTGACTGCACAACCTCAAGCTGCTGGCTGAATTCTTTTATTAAATCTCTTTGTATCTTTAAGCTACTTGCATGCATAACAGTGCAAACAATTAAGCCAAGGAAAACTTGAAATGGAACAGATAAAGCAAAAGATGCACGAAAAATATCTCACTGAAAAAGTACGCTTTACGTTTGGAAACTTCTTACCAACTTTCTCTGTCTTCCTCGCCTGGATGCCGAGGTATAGTTTTGTTTCCTGCCTTTCTTATTACTATGGTGCAGGCAATAATAGATTGTTTGTATTTTACCGTAATGCCCTCATAATGCTGGAGTAAGTCTCACAGCTTGAAGTCGGCCTTCAAGGAAATAGGAGATGGGCTAAATGGAAGCAGGGAAGTTTTCAGTTCATGAAAGACTTTACTTTTGGACATTTCATTTGCACCTTTTTTAAAGGCTGATCTAGTACTTGTTATGGAAAACATAAAGATCCCAAGTGGCTTAATTGGGATTTAAATAAGTCAATAAATCCTGTCTCCCCACTGTAGACAACAGCATACCTCAAGAAAAGTCGTGATAACTAGCCTGTGAGATCAGAACACAGCTCTGCACAGCTCTGTAGCTCTAAGAAAATCACTCAGTGTGGAGCATGCAGAGACGCGGATTTGCTGCGTAAGCAGTAGCTTCAGCATCTTCTTCTCTGCTGTGCAGTGTGCTCAAATGCTCATACATTTGACTGGTCAATATCTGAAGCATCCTAGAAACCGTGGTAAGTGCCGGGTATGTGTTGAACAGCATTTTTAAACTGATGGAGGGAAGTGCTTTATTTCATTGTTTTATCAGAAATGTGCTAATGACTAGTTCCAGTACTTCTGTGCAAATATTTTTTCTCTACATCTATTAGCATCTTTATTCCATCTGACATAGTTCCCAGAAAAATGGAGTGATCATTTTGTCTGTATTCATAGTAGCCGCAATCATGTTTTTAAATGTTGCTCAGATGACCTCTCCTCAATGTTGAGTGTGTTCAGAACAGTTCTTAATTCTAAGGTAGGAAGTTCGTGAGCAATTTTTAGCTGCCAGTGTAAAATAAGGCGTTTAAGTTTTCATATTTTAACATGTTCCCCCATCGCAAAATTACTTAGTAAACAGGGACTGCAAGAAGGATAAAAGCAACACATAGTGACCAAAAGAAAACATTATATACATACTTATCTAATGCAAAGCATTTGTTAAGAGCTATGCTTATGTATGTAGAAATGCACATGTGATTTCTTTAGTTATCTTTTGGAAACTAATATCAATTATTATTCTATTCTGAATGGAAGATTGACACAAATGAAGAGTATGCAAAAATTTGTTTCAAAAAGTATATTCATTTCACTCCAAGCCAGATGTCCTTCCTAAAGTTATCACACAGAATCACAGAGAATGACAGAATGGTTGAGGCAGGCAGGACTTCCAAGTCCTTGCAGCCCAACCCCTGCTGCAGCTGGAACGCTCAGAGCACAGTGCCCATGTCCAGGTGGCTTTTGGAGACCTCCAAGGAGGAGACCCTACAATCTCTCTGGGACCCTGTGCCAAGTGCAAAACTACAGCCCAAGGGATTGAGTTTGTTAGTTTTAAGTTTTGCCATGCTTGAAATGGGAGACAATGTTCATAGCCTTCCACTGTGTACTTAAAATTACCAAGGCCTAGTACGTTTTTTTACTGTTTCTTATCACCTGTTGTATGAATTTCAGAATTTTCCTGCTCACTGCTCCTATTTCCTTAACGACAGTAATCATCCTCCAAGTGAACAACTGTCCTGTTTGCATCGTTTCTTTAATCAGACACAGTATTTTTCCTGTTAGTATCGGGGTGTGAAGAATTGGAGACCAGCAGTAGCTGAACTGTATGAGAGGCCGATGGATTCAATACTTATCAATCACTGGAATGGGCTTTAAGTATAAGGTATTTAACTAAAGTTAGTTGCTGACCAAATCTGTAGTAATGACAGATAGGAACTGAAGTCCACTCACTCACAGACAGCTATTGAGGTCATCAGGACTCTGGAGGCTACTACCCTGCTAGAGCATAAAATAGAATTCAGGTTGTGAAAGGTAATATCTTTCAGGTTTGCAACTTTCTAATCTGGAGCCTATGAGAATTAAAAATTACATATTTCATTTATGAGACCCTGGAGAAATGATGGCCTCACAAGTCTCTCATGACCTGCAGGCAGTGTGAGTATCCTACATATTTGACTTTTCATTTTGGAAGGTGAAACAAGAAGGTATAACTAACTTAAAGGTTCACTAGCTGGTGGATCTAAAACAACATCTGGAAATGCTGAGGGTGCCACGAACCACAGTTTGTACCCTTCAGAATCTAAACACTGAGAAAACATTTATCAAGAGAGCAAGCATAAACAAAATGTAAAGAACATATATCTGGTGAGATAGTTCTGAGCTCAGAGGATAAAGAAACCTTTTCCACTGCATGTAGTTATTCTGTGACTTTCAGAGTCTACGTTGCAGAGTAGAAAGATTACCTAATTAGCATTGGAACTAATTTGAGCATGCTTTCTTCCACTGAAGCAGCCCCGACTATTAGAAGAATAGGTTTTTCTATGGAAGTGCAGAAAGAGATAGAATTAGGTTCTTCTACCCCTATAGTGAAACAATGACCTGAGAAGGCTGTTCTCACGCTTTGAGTGACTTTTCTCACCTTGGTGAGAACCAGTGAACATCGTGGTTATTTCTGAGCGATGGAAGTGTTGATCCACTGACCACCAGTCCCACTAAGCCATGTCTCTTGGTACTACATCTAAGTGTTTCCCAAACACTTCCTGGGATGATGACTCCACCACTCCTCTGGGCAGACCCTTCCAGTGCTTGACCACTCTTTTGGAGAGAAAGTTTTTGTTAATATCCAATCTGAATCTTCCCTGGTGCAACTTGAGGTCATTTCTTCTAGTCCTACTCTTAGTTACCCAGGAGAAGAGACTGATGCTCACCTTGCCACAACCACCTCTGCACTGGTAGAGTGCAGTAAAGTCTCACTTGAGCCTCCTCCAGATTAAATAATCCCAGTTCCCGCAGTTGTTCCTCATAAACCCTATGCTTCCACACCCCACATCAGCTTGCTCATCTCTGGGCATGCACCAGGGCTTCAGAGTCTTTCTTGTAGTGAGGGGCTCAGAAGTGAGCACAGTCCTTGAGGTGTGGCATCACCAGAACCGAGTACAGGAGGATAATCACCTCCCTGCTCCTGCAGGAAACACGGTTTCTGACACAAGCCAGGATGCCTTTGGCCTTCTTGGCTACCTGGGCACACTGCTGGCTCATGCTTAGCCAAGTTTTGACCAACACCCTCAGGTCCATTTCTTCCACACAGTCTTCCAGTCACTCTGTAGCTCTGCCTAAGGTTGTTGCGGCCAAAGTGCAGGACCTGACACTTGGTCTTATTGGACTTCATCTTGACTTCATCCAGTGGCCTCAGCCCAGTGATCCAGCCTGAACAGATCCCCCTGAAGGGCCTTCCTATCCCTGTGCAGATCAACACTTCCTCACAGCTTGATGCCATCTGCAAACTTACTGTGGGTGCACTCAATCCCCTCATCCACATCATCAGTAAAGATATTAAACAGGACGGGACCCAAAACCTAGGGAGCATCACTCATGACTAGTTCCCAGCTGCATTTAAGTCCATTCACCACCACTCTCTGGCCAACTAGTCAAAAATTACCAAAGTGGAACTAACATTGAGACAGATGGATGACACAGTCTTATTTCCCTGGAAACCAAGCTATATTGTCATATTCCAGCTCCTATTGCTGTAGTTATTTTCCTCACGTGTGTGAAATGTATGTTTTACTAAGTTTGACTAAGCAGCTAGATGAGACAGTGTAAAAGATTTTCAGTGACTAGCAAGAAAGTTAATTTTCTTGTTCTGAATGACTACCTGCTGAATGATGCATCAAATGTATCTGCAGAATGTAGCTTCTTCCTACTAAATATAGCAGAGTTTTTTTGACTTAAGTAGTTATCTGGGAACAAGAGGCTTGTCTTCTACCTCTTTATCACCCACCTCCTTCACTTACGAGCCATTTCAAACCTATTTGCCTGCCTGACACCTTGTCACACACAGGTTTACATCTCTACTCCTGCACTTACTTGTATTTACATTTAATGCACTCACAGAACTGATTAGTAAAAAAGGACCACCTCTACTCATGATCAGTATTTGTTATAGTGCTTATGAGAGATCAGCCAAATACTCAGCTGGTACTCTAGAAGGAAGAAACTGCTCTTTCTTTTTTGGTAAAAAAATTCCGATGCAGATCCGAGCCTAGTGAACTGTGCACACTGAATGTCCTTTTCCCTTTTGCAGCTTTGGACTGCAGGCTTTTTGCGACTGTTATTTTTCCTAGCAGCTTCCTCTTCCTCTTCAGAGCCTTAAGTATTTAGAGCCTTAAGATACAGCAACAGAGCCTGTATCGTGCGTGAGGTTCTCCAGTCTGGAGGTATGTGAAGTAGTACACAGATTTGTAGTTTCTACTGAGCTGGAAATACCATATTGCTAGGAAAATCTAACGTGAAGATTATTTGAAACATCAGTTTGCAGTTATATTTGAAAAGAATAACAGGGCATAAATGTAGTGTAAAGACGGAAGAGAAATTTTTTCTAATTTAACGCTGAGAAGTTTTGTTTATAGTCGGTAATTTTGGACTATCACTAAGTTTTTTAAATGAATTGGACTGTTCCACTGGTTTTTTTTACTTGTGGAAGAAATCCTCTGAACCCTGTGAGCAGTGGGAAGAGGATGAAGCTCAGGGGCTCCTATGAGCTCTAGTTAAGAAGTGAGAGATAAAAAGATGAGTTCATTTTAAGGGTGAACTTGGAAATATTCTACAGAGGTGTAACATTCACATGCTGGAGTAAATACCACAAAGCATTTTTTTTGCTTCTGAAACATAACTGCTGTCATAATGACCATCTGCTGGCTTTAGGTTTCTAGCATTCTCTGACCTATGACATTTATGACAAATTGTGCACCAAAGTGCTAGAGACGGCTTGTTAAAATGAAGCCTGAGGCCCACAAGTTCTCAACCCCTTTTGTCTTTAAAAGCATGGGTTAAATGGGAACAAGAAGTAGTTTGGACAGAAAACAGACATGGCAATGGCTAAAAGGAAATGAAATCCTAATCCTCTAACCCTTTGACTTTTGCAGCTTGCTGCACAGCAATGTGCTTTCAACCATTAAACTACCTTACCCTTCTGAAGAGCCAAATCAGTTCAGATTGACTGAAAATTTGCACATCACCACGCAAACCTTGATTGATTCTTATCTGAAAATCGTATAGATTACAACCATTTAATGCAATATTTCTAACTAGCAAAATACGTTACACGGTCACCTACAGTGCACAGTATAACCTCTGTCATATAAAAGAAGCACTTTTCAAAGTCAAGAAGTTAGTCTATCGGTAAAACACACTTGTGTCAGATTTGACAGATCCACAGAGTTTCTTCATAGCTAGCTAATATGTACAGATGTTAAAAAAAACAAAAACATTTCCATTCTTTTTTAACACTTTATTACCACATCCACTAACTTGTTTTGTTGCACTTCCGTTTGATTTTTTAGCTTTAAGATATCAGAAACTTAAACTTTGAATATTGGACGAGTTAGAGACTTACTTTTGTTTTTCTTATGCTTTATTTTATTTTATTTTTAAATTTATTTTTTATTTAATCACTGTGTAGCCTCTCAAATTCTATCAAATGCTACAAAATAGTTAATTATTAGAAGCTCAATGGGAAAATAAATATTATTATCATAGAGTCATAGAATCTTTTGAGTTGGAAGGTACCTTTAAAAACCTTTTTGTTCAGTTCCCCTACAATGAACAGGGGCGTTTACGGTTAGGTCAGGGCCCACCACCTCTGTGAGCAACCTCTTCCAGTGCCTCACCACCTTTATTATAAAAAACTTCTTCCAATCTAAATCTTCCCTATTTTATTCTGACATCATTTTCCCTGGTCCTGTCATGGCAGACCCTGCTAAAGGGTCTCACCTTTACTCTGGAGTACTCTGGATCAGTACTCCAGGTGAGGTCTCATTAGTGAGGAGTAGAGGGGCAGAGTAACCTCCATTGATCTGCTTGACAAGCTTCTTGTCAAGCAATCTTGCAACAGTTCACCCATCAAATCCATAAGCTATGCACTCTCATTATATTTGTAACACTACAAATACAACAGGTCTCCTATTCATGCCTCCCTACAGGCTTTTACTATCGATGCTTATTCCTTTCTGTCATCTTCAAGAAGGAAGTCTCATAGTTTGGTACCTTTATGGCATCTCTGAGAATTATCAGGCTACCATGATTATTTTATCTCGGAATATATTTAGCTATAGTCTTTCTTCTTTCACAAATTGACGCTGCCCTGAAATGAATGAAAAGCAATAAAATGGCTGCTGGCTGAGAGTTTTATTTTTAGTTACTTACCCAGGAGAGAATCAGCCTGGACTAGTAAGGAAAAAAGAAAAAAAAAAAGTCCTGAGGTATTAAGGAAAAAAGAAAGAGTTCATAAGGCAAGGAAAAGGTACATATAAAAGGAGAAAACAGAAGAACATGACGGATATAAAAGATTCATAATTCAGGCAAGGGTTTAAGTAAGAATAAAAATTGCTCTCTGCATTTTGAGACTAACAGCCCTGTTTAAATTGGATTTGTTTTTAATTTGTTTTTGTTAGAAAAATACCAGATGTGATCTTCATCTCCATGAAGTCTCAGTCACCTTAATTTTCTGCCATGTTGATGTGCTTGGAAGGAAATTCAGAAACACACAACTTATCTAATGCCTGCTAAACGGTTACCTGCAAAGATATACAGAATCACTCATGGTAAGTAAAGTAGCTTAAATGTTAAATATCTCTGATGTATTCTTATATAACTTCAAAAGTGTAGATGAGACAGTAAATTATTTTCCTGTCTGACGCATGCCTATAAACTTTCCTTCAAATTTTCATTCCATATTGGCATAAACGTCGGGATTTGCAAAGTTTGCTAGCTTCTTTCTCCTGGAGAAAGAGGGACGAAAGGGAACAGAAAAAGAAATTTAAACCAGGATAACAGACAGCTCAGTGAGCTCTGACATTCTCTTAGGGAGCACAGGATTTGGGTTTTATTCTTGTACTGGCAGATCTGACATTCCAGTGCTCTGCTCCTTTGCTGAAATATTGGTTGCATTCTGGGAGTCAGAAGATTTGACAAAAGCACTCTATCTGACACAGGGAGAGGATGACCAACATTAATTCTATGATTATTTACTTACTTACACAAAGCGGAATACATCCAGCTGGTGGGGCTGAAACCTAGATCCGCTTTGAGTTGCTCAGAGATGGGTCTCAAGCTTCAGTCTCGCACCTCTAAAGAAATATGGTGTCCCCAGTCTATAGTTCGGGCTATTCTAAGCAACCTGGGCTAGGGAACTGCTTTGGCAGGGGGTTTGGACTCAATGATCTCTAGAGGTCCCTTCCAGCTCCTACAACTCATTGAATTTGTGATTCTTTCCCTGGTTTGATCATAAGCTGTGGTAGGAGCCTGAGAAATTTCTCATATTCTAGTTGCTGTGTTTTTCCTCTCTCTTGACTTGACAGAAATAGTCATTTTAGGTAATTCATTTCATTTTATTCTTAAGCTGATGTCGATCTCATCATGCCATGAGATCTTCTGCTCTTTTCCCATGACCAAAAGCATTTCATTTCTATCTTAATATGAACACCCTTTCTAACATTTCGTTTATATTTGCACACACCACTTCTATGATCTCCTGTGTAATTTGATCTTACAGCCTCAGAGTTCTTCCCAGTATTGTTTAAAACATATAAGAATATGGATTTGAGGTATCTCAGTTTTCTCGAGTATGAAAGCTTATCCAAAAGGTTTCATCCTCTCTGAAGCTTGTGCAACAGCCCTCAAGAATCTCAGCACCTTGTAAATGACCTCTAGAGTAAAATAAAATTAAAACAAACAAACAAACAACAACACATAGTTGAAGAGGCACAAAAAAATGGGACACTGATTATGCTTAACATTTGTCTTATCAACCTCCATTTCCTGGTCTGTTTAAATTGTTTTTTCATGGACATAGGCAGAGGTAGAGCGTACGTGGTATGTCACATGTTTCTTTTTGTTCATTGCTTAAAAAATAAGTATGTAGGTCAGAGAGGAAAACATAAAGTAGCTTTCTTTGTCAGCAAGAGTCTTCAAAGTGCAGTGCTTACAGTACTAATTATGAGTTATGCGTACACGTTCTATCTGTAACAGTGCATTATGACGTTAAGGTCATTGAAAATACTCTATCAAAGAAAACTACTAGTTTCAGAGAGCATGATTTTAAGTACCTCCCTGCATGTCAAAACAAATTAATCATTTGAAATATTAATAAGCAAATTTATTTGGGAAATTACGTTTCACCTCTAAAGAAGTTACTGAACTTTCTCTAAAGAAATCATTGAAATCTGCTTAATCTATTTCAATTCTAATCTCAAGTCTCATTTCAGTTCTGTAAACACTACTGTGCACTTTATTACAAGTGATCTATGTTGTTTGTTGTTTGCAAAGCAAATCACGTGATTTGAAGCTGTCATGGCCCCTGCTCTCATACGTTATTTGTAATCCAGTAAAAACATCAAAGCAACCCTTTGACTAGGGCCCTGTCTCCAAACAAAAGCAATAAAAGCCTCACTTTGGGAGTTATATGGAGGTCACAGACACCGAAAATTCTTCCACGTTTGAATCTCTGTAATCAGATTAATTAGAGCAGGCTAGCCCACCCTCCACCCACAAGAATCCTTGTCCTCAACGGGAATTCAGTACTAGCAAAATCAGTTTCCTTGTACTCTCCCCACATGGAAGAGGGCAGCCTTCATTTTTCTGATTCACAAACAAGATACTGCTACAGGAAGTCATGGATATGCGTACAATACAGAATGCTGGATTATTTTCCCTACTATACATCTAAGATCATCTGTCCTAAGGACTTCTGGAAACTTTGCTGCTCAAGCTGGGGCCTGCCTGTCTCAGAAGTCTCTGCCAACAAAGATATGTGCTTTAGTAAAACGTTGCTGATGAAAAGCTTTCTTACAGAAAGCATTGATCTTCTTGCTCTAGTGAAGTTGGTGAGGTATGAGCTATGCCAAACAGGGAATATCAAAGATGTGCTTTTATAAATATCTAAATGCAAGTGGTAGACCCAGCTCAGCTGTGGCTGACTTTTCCACTTACTGCTCTGATTCCATGTCTGCTTGCCAGTGCTACTTACCAAATTGGTAAGCAGTGTGGATGATGTAAGGCTGAAGGCTTAAGCTATGGACTCCTTGATTTCTTCTTGGAAGGAGTTGCTGGGAAGTCTGTGTTCCAAAGGAAGTGACACAAAACCAGAAAAATGAACAAAACCAACTTTCAAACACCTGAGTGCTTGATTGCCTCTTTTGGGTCATTCACTCTGAGAGGCACAGTCTTGAACTGTATTTTAAGTCCTCACATTTTATAGTATAGAAAATATAAAACGAAGACAGGTTGCATGGCTACTACATTATTGTAACATTCTAAAGCAGCAGCTCAAATGTCTGGATAATGTTTTGCTACAATTAGGAAGTGATACTTGATGAAAATGTTGTATCCTTTCTTAGACTTATGTCTTACCCGGGAGATGCCAACACTGTTCACACTTAACAGTAAAACCCTGAAGGAAGTTTATGCATTCCCTATCCTTAATCTCCTTATCTCTGTACAAAGAAAAAATAAAAGGTCTCTTTTGTACCTACTCTTAGCAGTGGTGGTGAATTTATTTTAAATACAACAGACACAACTGCTATGTGTAAGTGATATCAACACATGCTTGAAAACGATGTAACTAGCCTGGTATACCATGAACAAATAACCTATAATTTTTGTATTAAAAATAAGAAATAGGTAGTGAGCATAGGGGCAAGCTATGTATTACAGAGATCTAAATTCACACTGTAGTCAGATTGTGAAACCATTCATTTCACAAAATGACTGAAAATAGTGGAGATTCTTTATATGAAATGCTGGTTCTCTGTTATTTCAGGTTATCATCAAAGTTACACATAAAAAACAATTTTCTGCATGGAGGTTTTTTTTATTTTTATTTTTTAAATAGACTGTTTAATAATTATTTTTCAGATTGGCACCAATTATCATACCTGTGTGCAGACAAAATGCTTCTTTTTGCAATTAAGACTGGAACATTAAAATCTACCCATTTCATACCTACTGTTACATTTTAGAAAACCCTGGTCTCTGTTCTGGGAAAACTGTAGAAATACCTCTCAGACCAGAGTGAGCAAGGCAGAACAACTACCAAAGTGTTCTTATAGCATGATTACAGCTCTTAGAAAACGGCAAACTGGTTATTCTCAATTCTTACAGTGATGAACTTTGATGCAATTAACCCGTAGGAATGTGGTCAAACACACTGAATTCATGTCTTACATGCCTGAAGTGTAATTGTTAGGGTTCAGTAAGCATTCTTGCAGAGAAGCCTGCAACCTAAGATGTGAACAATGGTAGTTACCTGGCTGAGATCTGCACAAGCCAAAGGTTCTTCGCTCTGGGACAGATTTGGGCAGAGGACTCAGGAGGAATCTGAAGAGATATTAGGTCTGGAAAAAAGAGTTATGTTAGTTTTAATGATTAGTTCTGAATGTGGTTGTCTAAAGCGAATCCTTTGATGCAACAGGGGTGGAAGCAGAAGAATAGGGCATCAGAGGCAGCCATGCTAGTTGGGCAGCTGATAGTCACCAAAAAAAAAGCAGTTTTCTTGGTGTGTGTAGTGAGTTAACTTCTGCTCATGCGCCCACTGAGCCGCTCTCTCACTCCCTCTGCTCAACAGGACAGAGAGAGAAAATGTGATGGAAAACCTCATGAACTGGGATAAGAACGGGGACATAGCTCACCATTTACTGTCATTGGGAAAAATATCCTTCTGCACTCACCCTCATCCCTACAGGGTTGTTTCTTCCTCATTTCCTACACTGTATTCTTCTGATATCTCTGAAGTTAAATATATATATATATATCTGTATTTAAGCAATTGCATAATTTTTACAAAGGTGGGAAGACCACATAGATGGTTAGTATAGCTCAGTATTGCTTGAGCACATTAGACATAAGAGTTATGATCTTTTGCATATAAAGGACTATGTTCATTTTCCAGGTCAGTAATAGGGGCCCAACTTTTCATGCCTATTACACTTCATCATCATAATTAACAAAGCTTCATCATCATCTTCATCTTCAGGAGTTCATTATGGAATACAGAACTGTTTAAAGGTCTAATTCATTCACTCATTCATTCAAATACTCACCTGGTCAGCTAAAACCAACCAACAGATGTCAAGTAGCTGATGTGAATTGAATGCTGATGAACTCAAGGTCTACTGCTTAATTTGTAGCTGGAAAAACTATTTTGTTGGTATAAAAGTTCATTAAGAATTCTTACCAATATGTTATTATCTATTTTTGTACATAATAATTGTAGTTTTGAGTGAACTTGTTCTTTTCTTTGAAAAATTTGGCCTGTGGTTCTAAACCTTACCCAATAACTGGATATCTTCATTGTAATTTCCATTCCATTAGTTTTAAAGAGTAATGGCAATTACAAGGAGCACCAGTGATGCCCTTGCTGTACTCACACCATTTGCTATTTTTTCTTAAAGTACTTCCTCACAAAGCCGTGGAAACACTGAAATATTTTCATTTAATTTTCCCAAGCAAGGTTTCAGTATCTGTTGATAGTGTAAGCACTAGAACAAACTTCCAGCATTTATTATTGTCATTTCAAAATCAGATATTTTTTGGTAGTTGAACACATTTTCCACGATGGGGATCCATAGAACATTTATAATGTGAGCCCAGATGCCAGCAAGGTGCCGCACTGCAGTGACCTGGCGTGTGATCTAGGCAGAAAGTGCCATTTATGCAGCCTAAATGTAAGGCAGCTGAGGGCAGGCAACCACCAACCCTGATGCTCTGGGAGCACTCCAAGGACAGCTTCATTTGTGCAGCTACACTGGAATTACCCTAACAATAGCGTATTCACTATGAATGACCACAGAGTGACAATATAAAGATGAAAGCCCTGCCCTGTAGGAGCTGGTAAAGACAAATCAAGCTGGTGTATCTGGCACTATTAGGATCTACTGGCAACATCTTCCTGTGTAGGAGAGCTGCATTTCAGTAGCTCCAGTGTGGGTTGAGCTTCTCCACAAGCAACATGTCTGGACTTTTCTAGTGCACAGAAGTTTCATCACAGTAGTGATGTGCAAAGCAGAATGTAAGCTTGAATGCATTTCTAAAGCCTTACCCCTCCCTCCAAATCCTAAAGCAGGCAGTCAGTTCTGTCAGACTCATACCTGGGGTTTTCTGTCAGATCCCCAGGTCCAAAACCCTACTGTGCGTGTGCAGAGCAGGCAATGAACTGCGTGGAGGGAAGTCTGGGAGCTATAACTTCATCTCTCGATGCTCAGCCCAGCTACTGCTTCTTCACCAGCAATAAGGAAAACACAAGGTGAAACCCAAGACAAAAATTTCTAGTTCATGAAATCCTAGCTTAATTTTATTTTGCAGATTTTTTAGAGTCAGCAGAGATTATAGAGCTACAGACATAATAGAAACAAACTGAAGGAATTATTTGTATGAAATAACCATCTACTTAACACGTATGTATCTGCACCCTAACTTTCCCTTTATCTTACATGCAAAGTCAACATTCTGTGATCTTTATTACATCAAAGTTTGCCCAAGATGCCTGTTATAGCTTAATTTACTTGACATTTCCCATAGTTTTACTATAATTAAATCATTTCTAATTTTACTAAATTTTAACCTTTTTAGCTGAAATCTTTCAGTCTGGTTCTTTGCCTCAGGACACAGTTTTACATGAAGTGTCAGCTGAAAGAATACATCGAATGAGGTTGGGTAACATTTTTATGTTTTTGTGTTGTTAATGTACTCTGACACTACTAATTCTAAGAAGAACTGATGCCTTGAAGCAGCAGGTGGGAATCATGAGACAGTGGAAATGAAAATCAAGCAATGAGAGAGCAGGGACTAGTGACATAAGGATAGGTAAAGGGATAACAACCAAATGATAACATATGTGTGAATAAATGCAAGCTGAAGGGAGGAGAGTTCAAGGATGGCAACTGGTGGTGGCTAGTGGAGAATTGCTGGGGCAGTGTCACATGAAAGATGATTGAGCCTGCATAGGAAGGCAGCTTGGAGACAGTGAAAAGTGAACCCTTTCCCAAGCACAAGGCGAAAAAAATGCTATGTAAGCCAGTAGACTTAGACTAGAAGGAAAGAGATGGAAAAGATGGGGTAACTTGATGTTGGTGAGGAGAAGAAAGATGGCCCTGTGTCTGTTCCCCAAAGAGACTCCATAAAACTACTTCAGCACTGTTGCTATTTGTTATTCTGTCAGCAAAATATATGGGACTCTGAGCCTTGAATCTTCCTTTCCCTCTACTGAAACATGGGGATGGGAACCCACAAGAGTAGATAGACTTTCTAGGTCTTAGTCTCTTTTTCTAAGCTTAAAAAAATCACTAAATCTATAGAAAAAACATTATGATTTCAGAGTGATATGTGGTAAATTTCAGATTTATCAATATTAAGGTTGCTTATGCCTCTGTAAGCAACCTGGCCTGTAAGTATATTTTTTTGATACAATCTTTATCTGTGGAATTAAACTTGTGTATATATGTATGTGTCTGTGAAGGAATCTGCTCCTGGCTTGAGTCTAGATGCCAAGATAACAAGGTCTCCTGTCACTAACTAGTCCACATTATTCCTGTTGTAAAAGCGAGAAGGTTTGCATGAATACAGCACAGGGCAACATCAAGTGAGAGAATAGTTGGAGTGTTTCAATCAGTGGCACACTGGTATATTTCTAACAAGGAAGAAGCTTGTTCTTTGAACTGTTTCTTTAAACATGTAACTTGTTCGTCAGTACCAATGAGAATTCTTTGCCCCTCCAAGAACACAGAAAAGTTATTGTTTTTCAGGAAGCAAAATTAAATGTGTGATAGCTGAAAAGTGGTTGGAAGTATAAGGAGTTTTTCATGGAAAAGGAAAGTTTCGGAAAGGAAAAAAAGGAAGGGTTTATGGCACGAGCTAACACAACACAACAAGTTTCCAGTACCTGAACTGCAGAAGTTAAAAAGATTCTGCAGTATAGTTCATCACCTCTGGATGTAAAAAATGCACGTTTTCTACAGAGCCTTGTGATCATTCACAATTGGCCAGTTTTAAAGCAGTATGGCAGTGGAAGTTGTGAATATGAAATATAATGATCTGGACTTTGAGGAATAGCATATATCAAATACCTCATGCAACTGTTAATCCATTAGTTTTCCCAGAGGTTAAGGAATTGCAGATATGGTTTTATATGCGTCACTTCTCAACAGAACCTTATTTTACTGGCATTCCTCCTGAAATGAGTGAAAGTTTATGCAATCAGTCAATACAGATTCCAGGAGGGAAGGGCTAACTACCTCAAAACTGCAGTTTAACCTAGAACATAGAACAAACAGCGAGAAGAGGTCAGGAGATACCACAGGCAAATGTGTCAGTTAGCCTTGCTTTCACTTTGTCATGTGGGAAAAAAATGGAAATTCCATGTTCCTCCTTTTTCACTGTCCCAGTGTTTCACACAAAAAAAGCCAACAACTTATCAACAAGGCAGAAACCAAATAATGTACGTACATTCACAAGAGGTTCTATTATCGTGATCTGAAAGGTCTGTTCCTACAGCTCGTGCTGATGGAGTTAAAACAATGTGGCGCCCTTTCTATCTCACAGTAATTAAAATGTTAATTTGCTAAGAAGTTTTGCTACTTTTCTTAAAAGCCCTAAATTTCAACATGTAAATATCGAATTTTGAAAGCCAGCAGCCTCACAGTGGGGTATAAAATCTGCGAGCCTGGATAATGCCTTTAAAACATTCAGAAGCAACAACAAAATACTTTTTCTTTTGGACATGCCAGAAGGAGTTAAACTGTGATTAATTGCTTTTTACTCCGGTTTATTTCACGATTAAGATTTCTGACTCAAGGAATCGTCGGTGTAAAACAATATATCAAAGTTTAAATATCAGTAATAAAACGGTGCAGGAAGATATTCTGTGACTACTTAGAACTGAAAGCATTTTATTGAAAAGGGCCGTGTTTTATTTGGCAGCGCTCCATGACCTCCTACTGTTGACAAAACTAGCAGCAATTCCTATTTGAAATGTACCAGAAGATGATCCTGCTCAGCAGAAGCTGCTGCTTTAGAGCATTTACAGGATTTATCTCTAAATTAATATTTTCATCGAACACGCTCACTATACACCTTACATAATCTTTAAATTATAGGAAAACGCTAGAAGGGTGTTCTGTCGGCTGCTGAAGTAATGCTGGAGATTTATGGCTCTCTGAAGTCGACATTTGTAACTGACCTACAGCGCACCAGGGCTGCTATTTCCCTTTCCTGATTCATGATAAGTGCAGCTGTCTCCAAATAAGCCTCCAGAGCCCATTAATGCCCAGTTCATTCCCATATGGTAAATATGCACATCTCTAGCTTCACTTTTTAATGCTCTGTTGCTGTTAAGTTGAATAGAAAATTAGGTTCCCTATATTTTCCACCTTTAAAAATAAATTTCTCAAGCAGCAACGTAGCGATGACTTTAAAGACTCCTGCTCACACAATTATGTTTCTGTCTAAATAGGTATTAAAGAAAAAAAGAAGCTATTTATACACGAAAGATTGCTAAATGCTGTTCACTTGTGTGATGGATTTTCAGTCGTTCTTAGTGTGGTCCCCTAGCTTCCTCGCATTTGTTGTGTGAAGCATGCGGAAGATACAACTAATTAACAAAATCACTTGCAGGATGATACGAAGGTAAATATTAAAAGGGAAGAGAATGCACATTTTTTAAACGTCAAATGAACGAATAAATAGATAAATAATAATAGTAAAAAAAGGCATTGCTTTTGTCATCACCGCCTCAATTTGTATTTCGTTAAGAAAATATACATTGTTTTCCATTCGGAAAATTTAGCAGCGGCATCACACTAAGCACAAAGCTCTGTCTCTATTGGAGATGAAGTCTTTGTTTAAGCGATGCATTTTTTTTTTTTGTGTGTGTGTGCTTGTGCCATTGTCTGATCTGTCAGATTGGATGAGTGCGTGTGTTTAGGGGTGCAGAGATGTGTGGCCACACCTGCTGTGCAAAGCTGCAAACTCACAACTCTCCCGACCACCACAATGTGTTGCACTCAGAGCTCCTTTGTTGTGATGGAACTGCTGGTGGCTGCATGGCTGAAGTGTCACAAGTGTCAGGCCTCATTATGGTCACAATATTCGCTCTGAAACAACCTCTTATTTTGGATATTTAACATTGAAGGTTGGGAAACCGAGGGCGAGATGCCTGATAGGTTTTGTGATGTCTGACTGTTCACCAGGATATGATATAACAAAACAGAAATTAAAAAGGTCTGATAACAGAGTGAAGCCTGTTGTCGTTCAGACCGAATTCCTTCACCTGAAGCGCTGTTTTTAAACGATACCGAGAACACCACGCAAACAGGTGATGACTCGTTTAGATGTTAGCAAGTTATCAATTCCTATTGTGGAATGACTTACTCAGAGTTATAGGATGTGCAATATTTAACGAGTCAAAATGATTCCTTAAGTTCATGTTCTCACTCTGTTTTTTATACCACATTGGTACATCGTCACTGCTCCACATACAAAAGAGCTGAGTTTAGATTTAGTGTGTATGTTTGGGTAGAATTTGGATCCCAGGTTTTGTATCAGTTGATTACAGAGACAACAGCTGTGAGCCCTGATGAATGTTATGTCCGTATTCTTAATTGATAAGCAGAGTTAAAACCTGCATGTTCTGTTGGAAGCACATCTACATGTTATTCATACCATCTCCCAGCCATGTGTTGATTTTTACCTTTAATTTTACTCACACAGGTGAAATACTTTTTCACTAGGAAGCTGGAGGTACACGAAGAATACAGGTATATCAGTTCATGCCGATGACTCAAATATTTGAAGGGATTTGGATTTCTCTTGCCTCTATAGGGTGTACAGAGTCTTCTGAACACATTGGCTCTCTATAAATCATATCTTCGACTTTTATTTTTCTTCGCAAATTTCATTTTCAAAAAATATGGCTTGCTAGTTTTTGAGAAATATTCATCACAGTCAGGATATGGGTGATCATCACTAATTAAAGATTACAGCCGATGATCTTCATAAAATTATGCTTAAACAAAACCTACATCTGTTGTCACTCATAATACCATGGAGCCCACGGCAGGATTAATCGATTCTAATCTAGATGGGTCTTTTTAGGGACCTTAGACCTGTACGGCTTCATTAATTCAGATGGTACGTGACAGTTCAGAGGTTCCTTAAACCACCCATAGCCTGCATAAACAGACTCCTGTGCCAGCCTGGGGTGCATACTGTTATCAGATTAGAAATTCTTTCCTCCACCTGAAGTGATAAGGCAGCAAAACTAAAATGTGTGGACTCTGTTTTCTTCCTGAACTGAAGGTAATCACACGCAATATGACGCTCCTACAGCACAGCTAAGGGCAGTGAAGGTTACAGGATCACCCATGTACGTGCTCCGAGGCCATCAATAACATAACAGGCATTGTGAAGACATGGAAAGGAAGATAAATATTATGAAAATTGAGGAGAAAAATAACAGAATTTAAAAACAGCGTAGTAGTTCAGATACACAAGTGGTTCAAATTTTACCCATTTCTCACAAAATGCTCATATAAAGAATTGCTGCACTACGCAGGCAATATTTGTTGCCTTTTTTTCCCTCTCTCCACAATCTTTTAGCACTTGCCATTTGCCCGAGGTCCAGTCCTCCTCTTTCACTGACCTCTCTCTTTCCCATCCCCAACCAGAAATAAATCTCAGTTTTTCACAGCAGGTGTGATACCCTCCATAAGGGTGTTACAGCACTTTGAAGAACAACTGTACCCTGTCACAGAGATAACAAAATGAGTTAACAGGTGCTAACGCTGCTAGCTCCTCTCCAGCTACAGCAGAAAAATGAATTTCAAACTTTACAGTTTGGAAAACTCCTGAACACAGTCAGATGAATTCACTCAGAATTCGTTGTTACTCTCTATGTCAAAAACCTAACAGATTCCAGAAAAGAGAAATATTATGGATTCAAGTGGGCAACTGATCTGGGGAGAAGGGAGCATGTGCTGAGAGAATGATCCTGCCCATAAACTTTGGACAGCCAGGTAAGCCACGCACCAACACACCTCCCGAGAACACCTTTTAAAAGCACAGCTCCTTTAACCTGCTATTTTAAGGGGAAATGAATCTTAAAGGACAGCCAGTGGCAAACTTTCCTCAGCATAGCCTTCAGAAAAGTTTGGTTTTAACTCATTGAAACAGAAGAACTCAGTGTTAGAATAAAGATGAATTAAAATCACACCCTTTGGTTGCCTTAACATCTGAAGATCCATGCCCTTGAGCTCCTGAACTGCTATGAACTCAGTTACAAGTGGCTCTGAAGCTGTCTCACACTCTGCTATGATGAGACAAATGTAATAAACTTTTAATAAAATAAATATAGCATCTTGTGCCAAGTGGAGTTAAAGGCCACAGAAAGTCCATGAACACCTGTGAAACCACTAAATTCAGATGTGATCCTAGCCTTGAAGCTGGGCTGCTCTATCTGGAATTATTAGATAGAGAGCAGTTCTGTAATTAGATTGGTTAAAATGAGCGGAACATACACAGGAAAAGGGAGAGCTAGTGCTGTGCATAAACGCTTCCAAATTTCCCATTTAGGATGCAGAGCAATTGGTTACCTGTAGGGGGCCTAAAGGAAAGCTGAGGAGGGCCCTTCTATCGGGATGTATAGTGACCGGGTGAGAGGAAATAGCTTTAAACTGGTAGAAAGAAGATTTAGACTAGGTATTAGGAAGAAATTCTTTACTGTGAGGGTGGTGCGACACTGGAAGAGGCTGCCCTGTGAGGGGGTGGATGCCCCTTCCCTGAGAGCACTCAAGGCCAGGCTGGATGGGGCTGTAAGCAACCTGGGCTGTGTCCCTGCCTATAGCAGAGCAGATGCAACTAAATGACCTTAATGGTCCCTTCCAACCCAAACCATTCAATGCTTCTGCGAGTATAAACAGTTATAGAATCACAAAGTCACAGAATAGTTTGAGTTGGAAGGGAGAGTAAACCCTAACCCTGTGCTATGGGCAGGGCTGCCACCCACAGGGTTGCTCAGGACCCCATCCTACCTGCCCTTGAATGCCTCTGGGAACGCTGACAATCTTTTTCTTTCCTAATAAAATTGTGCATTTAAGGGAAAAAATTAAGTTGTGGCACTGGGGTGACGGATTCATTTCTACTTTGAATTTGTGAATTTTCTTCAAGCAGAATCACGATGGTTCCTAATAAACAAGATTTTGCTTAACTGTGTGTGGAAGTTCCACCATCCAAAAACCCGAGGAATCTTTGAAAAGCAAGGAAGATATGAGTAGATCATCCTGAGCCTGAACAGTCATGGGCTGATCCAGACTTGCTAAACAGCTTCTTTTGCCATTGACTTAGATGAAACAGGGCAAGATTAATTTTAAAGAGCCTAAAACCCTCCATCTCTTTCCTGAATGAGTATTTAGTTGTGGAAACGAAGCCATAGCATATAGCTTTATGTGTGTGTGTGTGTACATATATTTACAATATGTATAAAAATTTTAAAATCCTAACACGAAACAAAAGGTTTGCCTGCATGAAATAAAGATTCTTCTACATTTCTTCTACACTTCTGGAATGCAAATCACACATTTTGAGAGTCAAACTCATGGGGGAAAAAAACAACAAAGCTGCTACTGCACTATTGCAAATTAGAAAAGCATAATCAAAAGCAACAAAACAGACAAACCCTGCCCGCCCAATTGATATAGGAATTACAAGTACTGTGAAGAGGATTTACATTTTTATTGTGGAAAAATGTTTTCCCTAATGAAGGTGTCGCTACTTCTTTGTTGATTTTCAAGTTGAAAGAAATCTTAACATTTCCAAAGAGGAAAAAGTGGATATGCAAATTAAACTTCTGTGTAATCACATAGTTCGCAATGGTCTGTAAGCTGAGAAGTGAGTTTAGGCTGCCCTGTTATTTTGGATGTGCTCTTGGTGGTAACTACAGCTTAAATGTTTTTGCTTTTGAGGGAATGTATTACTTTTTTTCCTAGAAAGGAATAGCCTATGAAGTCAAATAGATCAGTGTATAGACACAGTGTTGATATTAGAAATTCACATCCCACAGCTGAAATCAGGATGAATGAAAACCATTTATTTTGGTCATAGTTTAGGAAGGGGGTGTTTTTCTTTCCAGTTATATTTTGAAACTTATCCATTCTAAAATTTTGTAGAATAAGTTGCCTGAGAATCTTCTTCAATTATTTAAAAGCACACGTTTCTCATAATTTTATTTCCTGGCTTGTGTTTTATTTCCTGTACTTGTGTACATCAGTGGATTCACTCACTTTAAACCTTCTGAATGTGTTATGCTGTATGCAAGACTTCATAAGTTGGTTGGTTCCCTCTGCATGGAATTCATGAAAGCCCATTCTGAATATACGATCCCTAAAAAAAAAAGGAAAATGTGTTATTACTTTTGTGGAAAATATCAACAGTTTCTAAAGATATTCTATGATTAAAAATATATCTAGATCTGCTAGTCAGAATCAATATTCTGACTTACATTTTTATGTGCCAGATTAGTCTTTATATTTGTTTTGATAGAAAAGCAGGCAACAGCCTATTTCATGGACAATAAATTCAAGATAGTAATGAGGAGATAGTATTGCCTCAGCTAACTGCACACAGATTGGAGGGTCACATATCTGACACAGACCCAGTATGGCCCTTAATGAATCTATATACTTGATTAGAGTTACTGTCTTTTATAGCACTAAGTATCTTCACATCAAAAACTAGCTCTTTTTTAATGAGGTTAAGAGAGTCACTCTGTTCTGGAAGAAAATAACCTTTAGAAAATTTCAAAAATGTTCTAGATTTCTTGTGGATTACTTCCTGTGTGAAATTCTCAGAGGGGTTCTTCTGTCCTGGTTTTGGAGATAAACAACGTATCTAAATAAGAAATGCTCTATGAAATGCAATGTGGCCATATTATATTAAAATGTAGATGTAATTTCAGCTTGAAGTCTCAGTATAATTTGTTTATAATTTGTCTTCCTCCTATTATTTTTTGTGCTTCTCAGAGATTTTTCCTTTTCCACTCCCTAATATTATCTATTATTACCACTGAGCAATTTTTAAACTAAATTTTAAACCATAATTTTTTTAAAACCAGATTTTTACACGCCTCTGTTATGTGAATATCTCCAGACTCCTCTTACTCCTGTCTTGATATCATACACTACTTGTCAGCTTTCCATTTTAGGATCTCTTCTTTTTTTTCTCCCCAATATATTTGTCTCCATCTTCCAGCTCCTCTTTTTCACTCCTCCTTTCCTGCTGTCTGTTGCTTATTCAGTAAATCTAATTTTCCATCAGGAAATGTAACTCTCATCCTCTCTGTTAGCTTTCTTAAGAATTTGCATTAAATAAAATCCAATTCTGACGGTGGAAATTTGGCTCCACAAAGATCAATAGCAGATCTTTTCTTTGGTCAGGACTTCATCCTAGAAAAGTAGGTGGCATCATCAACAATTTCAACCTGCAAAATAATATGGGGATAATAAGTCAGAAAAAAAATGCATTCCTATTTCTAATTTAAAAGATCACAAATGACTCATGCCCTATTCCAAGTCATTTCCCAATAAAACTGCATGAATAGCAATCCATGCATGTCACATATGGAATCTGCATAAAATAAGAATAATAGGGTGCAATTTGTAATTCTTTACAGGGGAACCATCCAAGATGTAAAGAGCAATTTCCAGCTGAGACAAGCTTAGCTTGGCTGGGAAGATAAACCCGTTCTGGCTCAATCTACTAAAGCTGATGCCTATGCAAGAGGCAGGGTCCCATTTTGAGCTTTAGCTCTTGCAGCATGCAGAGCACACACGGGATGTACAGGGGATAGCACATGTGCAGAGTTTGGGATAAAAAGACAATTACACTGTCTAACCTCAGATTACAACAGAGATGTTTGAGCCCCAAATTCCATCTGCCTTTTAACAGAGCCACCAGACAGATTAAAACCAAATTTCAAAGGAGAGTAGAGGCAACACAATTCCCTTGATGCTATCTAACCTAATTTCCTGGGGAAATATACATTTATACATCTTAGAGTAAGTAGCTCTTCTGCCATGTAGATCATTCTGTCACTGATCCTGGTGGGTAGATGCCTAAGAATTAACTTCTTTACCTTAAGACCAATAGAGCAAGAACTCTTATGTGCTTTACTTTTGCTCTGTATCTTGGGTAAAGAGAAAGATTTGCTCTGCCACTGCACACCGTTGGAGGTCTACTACCTGGCCAGCTCTGTGAACACGAACTGTTGGAATGAGATTTATTTATTTTTGCATCACCTTGGTAATTTGTGAAGGACAAGTGTTTGCATTCCATGAAAATATATTGCCCTTCTCCACCTCGCTCTTACAACTTTATAGCATTATGCTACAATGCTACTGCTAGACTATATATATATATTAATTCCAGATTACTTTGAATCTTTTCCTTTTTTGCCATTTCCTCATGACTTTTTGCAAGATATCCCTGTAAAAGTGTTGCCATAAAACATCTGGCATAGCCTGTACACTTTGTCTATCTATCTTTCAAATGCAGTGACGGTGTTCTTCCTGGTATTTGATTACATGGTTCTTTTATGTACAGAGTGCCAGGTCTTGTTTCATTTGCCACCTGGGCTTCTGTTTTAGGGCAGGATAACAGAAATATTACAAAAGGAATAATTCAAAGTGCTTTCAGAATACTTTATATATATATATATATGTATATATGACACAAATATACATATATATACATACATGTAACATGGGCATATTCTGGACTCCAGACTTAAAACAGAAGTCTGAATGCTGATGTCAAAACTGTGTTGTTCTCAAATCTAAGTGCTGGACCAGAAAATGAACTTTTCGGCAAGCAGCCAGCTAAAGAACAGCCCTTTCTACGTTTCAAAGTTCAACTTATGAAACCCCATTCACATTTCAGAATCACGATATAGCTCATGGACATAATTTAGCAGTGGGTTGTTAGAGTTAGGGTACAATGGTTTGGTTGCATTTGGACTTGATGATCTTGAAGGTCCTTTCCAACCTGAATGATTTCTATGATTCTATGATTTCATATCCTCTCTGCAAGGATGGCATTCTCAAAACACAGGCTTTTAGGATGCACGGCCTATTTCACTGTCTAGTATTCAACAACAACCAGATGAGCTGTACAAAATTGAAAACAAGATTTTTAAGAAATGATATTATGATAAGTGATATTATTTTGGAGCCAAGAGCATCACTGAGTGCTGGCCTAACCTGTTTCTTCAGATGTAATTTTTATGACACGTGCCAACTGTAATCTCTCTTTTCTTACTGTTTCCAACAAAACCTCATTGTGCAAAGCTAACTCCGGTGGAGATTAACCGATTTACAATCATAGAATCATTTCCACTATCTCTTTACATTTATCATGTAATTTGTAAAACATGACAAAGGTAAAAATTCTGTTGCCTGCCTTGAAGAAGTGAACATTTCTATTACCCTTGCCACAAAACAGTAGGAAAATGTTTAATGTAACAGTAAAGTTCAGTTTTCTACCAGCTCTTCGCTATCATAAATTCTTGTGTCTAATACCCTGCATTTTTTTTTTCCTCCAAGAGAATAAAACATTACCCTGTGAGTGATAGTAATCTATTTTTCTCTCCTAGCAGGGATACATTAACCAGGAAGTACTCTGCACACGTTTATATTCCTTAGCGCAGAAAAGACAACCAGACACACCCCCATTAAAATATATCAATGAAAAATAACTTCTTCCTTTAAATTAACTAATATCTACGTTTAATGAAGCTCAGTTTATAGTGATTTTCTGGATGAAGTGCTCTTCTTTCAGTCTAATTATGTGCACAGCTTTCAGACAACAAGGAGTGTCTTTAACATTAGATAAGAACCAAGGCTTTTATCTCAATCAATAGTCTTTAGCCTTTGAACTCATGTCAGAGGAA
>JAUPFR010000004.1:73586674-73654174 GCA_036925125.1 Oreortyx pictus
CGGAGGACTTTGCATTCCTGTTTTTGAGTCAGAAAGAAAGACAAAATTGCACACATGTCCCAAGTCTTTTTCTTTTTGCTGCTCCTCGACAGTGTGTGCTCCCTAGCCATCTCACCTTCAGCTTTACAGTAAGGCCTTCAGTTTTGGATATACTCTCTCTCATTTTATTTGATTTATTAGGTTCAATTCCAATTATGTCTTATTGTCTTGTGTTATTTTGCGTTCCAATATCTTATTTAGTAAGTTAGCTTTCCTCCTCAGACAGCTGCCGCTGTTTTGTTTTTAGGCCCATCTCCCTGTCCTTTCCCTTTTCCCCCTTCCCCTTTCCTGGTGGGATCCATGGGTCCCCCACTCCATTCATCACAGAACTGGGCTGAACCAGCACATAAACCATTAACACCGTTTTTGAAAATCTGTTTTGCAATGGATATATAAAAATACAATTAAAAAAAATCTGATCCTATGGAATAAATATCAAAATTATTATGACTCACAATACAATCCTGATAAAAAAAGATACAGAAGATAACACAAGGTGAGAAGTGAATATTCTGCAGGTAAGATACTAGCTTTTTGTCGTGTGGCCAGAACAGCCAGAAGATACAAAATATGCCAAATACACCAGCAGCACCATCCCTGACCTCAAGACTCATGACTAACAAAATCCAGCTGAAATCACACATCAAACAAATGAAGATACATTGAATGTACTTTTTGTCTCATGTATGCATAACACTGTTATAAAATCTGTTTAAATGCAACAAATTCAATTGTAAACTCATTGAAAATGAATTCCAAACATTGTAAAATATGAGCTGGGGCCACATTGGCATAGGGGAGAGCTCAAGACCAAAATCCAGCCTGACTGAGAAGTGTCATGGTTTAGAAATAGCAAGGGTTTTTAGCAGCTATCATAGACATTCCTTAAGCAACTCTCAAAACTTGTTGATGTTTTATATGAGAATAAAACTTTGATGGCTTTTTGCATTATTTTAACCGTTATGGATTGTCCATGGAATAGTAGCACATTTGTTTAATTCTCTGCCATCATATACAGTCACGTGGACCTACCCTCACAAGGGAGATACTGATAACTTTACAGCTGTAGAACGATGCATTCAAAATTCCTTTCTTGTTGTCATGACTTAAAATAATCTGTAGATAGAAAAACAAAATCCTAGGGCAGATGTGTTTGTTTCCCACAAAATCATGTGAGGATATCCATCTTACCTTTTTATTCTTTGCTTCTCTGAATGCGTGGTGTCCGATGTAGCATCTTCCCATCAATTAGTTGCATGGTTTCATTCGACAATTGCCATGGATCGGAAAGGAAAGGGAGGAAAAAGTTGTCCATTAGATTCCTTTTCTCATCATCTTATTCGAGGTGTCTTCCCTAGGTAATGACCTTATTCAGTGATTGGTAGCTCACTCAGGCAGCCTAATGAAGACTGGCCTTTTCCATGCTCTAATCCTGGACAAAAACAAACAAACAAACAACAACAACAACAATAAAAACTTCCTGCCACTTTCTTCCACTTTCTGCCTTCAAAAAAGATTTATATAACTAAGGAGTTTGAGGTGTGCATATTCCTCTGTACTCAGCACTGGAACCAACGCTTAGCAAGTGATGATCTAACTCTACTTGGTTTGTACCAGATGATCAAATACATTTCAAATTGCTGTCACATAATATTGTAGAAAAGGAGAAAAAAGATAAACATTGAAGATTTATTTTCTGTCTGACAGTCAAATGATTCTGATTCAAAGTCTGAGTTCATAGTTTGCCAGAAAGGAAAGAACAGTTCAAAGGTTGCTACTTGCACAGGTTGCACAGTGCAAGCATCTCCTGATACACACTATCTTAAATCATACCAGATATTAAATATTCTCTCTATTTTCTATTTGAAGAGACAGATATATAACTACTGAAACCAAAACATGACACTCAACTTCATGATGTTCAGTACAGAGCTCACTCTGCATTTGTAATAGCACTTTGGTTACATAAACTCTGTAAGTTTCCAGAGAAATCCTGTCACATACAACATTAAACATTATTTACATTTAATTAGGCAAAATCAAATCCTGCAAGTTAGTTCATTAGATTTCTCCAAGGCCACTTGTTTATGTAAGCACTGAATCATTAGTATGCAGATGCTTCCATAATTATAAGGCTGTCAGATAAGAAACCTGCTGCCTCGGACAGATAAAGAAACTTGGAGATAGTCAAAGATATAAACCCTGATTCAGCTCTACAGCGTTTAGAAAAATGTAGCCTGAAAATGCAGAATCACTCACAGATGTAAGCCGCACATGAATGAAATACCAAATCCAACATTAATGGGACTCAAGAAAGAAAAGCATCTTAATTTTGACAGCAGCATCTTTGAAAGGAGCGATGAAATTCAAGGCAGGGCCAGTATGTTCTTACAATTATTTTTTATTGTACTTCAGTACTTCCCACAACCGCCACATAACCTGATGCGGTCTACAATGGACTCCAAGTATTACTCTTAGCAGAAGGATATTTTCTCCAAAGGCACAATGTTATTTTTTCCCACAGTCTACCATACCTTTTGGAATAGCAAAATGTTATTGAAGAGATTACGGGGTACAATATCTTCTGCAGTTAAGGATGTACAGAATGGAAACACAGTTCTTGAGGGTGAAGCACTCGATTGACACAAGGGTGTGATATTCTGGCTCAATTGGAAATCCTTTTACCTCAGGATGGTGCTGACTTTGCCTTTAGAACACCTTCTTTCACAGAAGAGAACTGTGCTGCCACTGAAAAACTCTTCTGCTGCTCCTTTTATATAACCCAAATCACCTTCTTATGTATTTTTGACCTCTGCTGCTACAGTACTTTTTCAGGTTAAGTAGCAAAAACATACCAGGTACCGCTTCAACCTTTCAGTGACAAAAAGCCATTTTGCTGAAATTCTGTTCTTTAAGTCTTGTGTGATCATATTGGTGTATTCATTAGTCTGACAAAATTAGAGCTTTACATATGCTTTCATTACCTGCAGCAACTCTCAGTTTCAGCAGTTTCAGCAGTTTCAGTGCTTCCTCATATTCATGCCATTGCACTAGATCAAGTTGTGTTTGTATCTCATGAATGATCTATTGGCCCTTTTCACATTTTAAGCACAATATGAGGACTTCAATCAGAAAAAAATACTGGATAAATCAATAGGGTTTTTTTTTTTTCAATAGATAATGGTCTTCAAAAATGTAGATTGGGTGCTGCTAGAGAAGGAACAGCAGATAAAATAAAAATAACGTGTGGTGGAAAATGATGTACTCTGATACACTATATTTGGTGTTATAATGATGGCTCTTTAAGGTATGATTTAGAGGTAGGCAAAGAAGAGCTCGGGCAGAACGAGGTTATATTATGCAGAGAGTCTGCAAGGATTAAAACTGGTTGGTTTAGCAGGGGACAGGAAAAACCTGACAAAGCAAAGTTACAAAAAAGGTAGACTAAGCTCTTCTATGAGAACAGAATAATGCTCACTGAAACCAGATAAAATTCAAAAGGAGTTATCTCATTAGGTGGTACACTGCCTATAGAACAAAATGACATTGAATATTATTAAGATTTAGATGAACAACACAGGAAAACTTATTTTTGGCTATGTTTGTGAATACCCACAGGTTAACAGTAGAATAGAGATTAATAGAGGAAAGATTATACATATATTTTACATCTGTATAGCTCGAGGTATTAATATAAATAGCAATAAAAATACTGTTTGCTGTAGTGGTGGCAAGTGTTGATCAGCTGTTTAAGCAGTATGTGCTGCTTAAATCTTCTATGCTGTTCTCCAGCTGTACAAAACCCTTTCTGATTGTCTGTCCCCATAACTGTATGTCCTTCCCAACCCTGCCTCTACTGATAATCAGTGAGCGTAACACTCATCAAATGCTCATTCCCCTTCGTCTGTTAGGAAATTTTTTTCCTCTGTAGTAATTCTTGTGCCTCCTTGAGCAAACTGTACGAAACACTGCAGGAGAGAGGATGGGAACCTATAACAAAACTAACCTAGATTGTGCAGCAATTACTGTACGCATTTTTATTCATTAGCACAATTTCCCTCTTTTCCCTAACATGGTTTCTTAAATGTACAATTTAAACTCACCTGGTGTTCCTTGGTCACAGAAAGGTACTAGTGACTAATAAATCCTTAAGAGGCAGAAAGATTGGACAAACAGTGTCACATCCCTGGAGACATTCAAGGTGAGGTTGGAAGGAGTCATGGACAGCCTGATCAAGTGAGTGGCAACCCTGTCCAGGGCAGCAGGTTGGAACTGGATTGGTTTTACTGTTCCTTCCAACCCAAACCCGTGATTCTATGATTTTTAAGAATACTGAGAGCTTTAGTGGTGGTAGGATCTCCAAGTACATCAGAGATAGAAATATTAAAATCTCAGTCTATTAATTTATAGTGATTCACAACACCAGGCCATGGGAGTGGGACCTGAGTCAGGGAGATGAGTCTGAGATGTGAGGTTGTGAAAATGTTCATTTGAACATTTGCAAATGGCAGCATGGGATGTAATATGTCTGGCAGGACCATTGGCAAGCACAGAAACCTATGGTGTGTCGATAACTATGCCATTAAACAGATTCATGTGCAATTGGGTGATGGTTCCAGGCACGTCCTCAGCAAATGTGTAAACAATACAAAGCTGAGATGCCTGCAATCCCCTCATATTGTTGTAGGACTGCAGGTCTGCCTGAATTTGGGAGAACCACAGCTCTCCTGTAGGTTCATCACAGGGATCAGTCCTGTTCAATCCTACTGAACAAGAATTATTTAGACGATGAGGCAGAGTGTACTCTCACCATGTCCACTGATGATCCCAAACTGGGAGGAATGTCTGTTGCAGCTGCCTAGGCTGGAGAAATGGCCTGATGAGAACCTCATGTATTTTAACAAGGGGAAATGCAAAGTCCTGCCCATGGACAGGAACAGCTGGAGGTACTAGAGAATGTGGGGATCCCCAACTTAGAAAGTAGCTCTGCAAGTAGGATCCTGGGCCAGCAACATTCTCCAAAGCACACTTGGAGGTGGCCTTGGATCGTGGAGAAGGGCTACCAGAAGTACATTGGCCATAAAAGAAAGATCCAAGGAAATGTAGACCCCCAGCCCTCTGGCAAGTAAGATGGGAGAAAACGTGAGAACTGACATCTCCATTGTCTTGACAGCTGAGGATGTGAGCCAGGACATGCAGACACAGCCAGTGGAAACCCCTGAGGAGCAGACATGTCCCATCTGTCTCTGCCTGTCGACTGAGGCCCATGCTGTCCCCTGGTCTGCATCCAGCACTGTGCCAGGGCTGACTGCCCACTCTGCCATTGGCCCATCACTGCCATCCTGAGCCCAGCGCCATGCTCCCCTCGGCCCGCTGATCCTGTGGAGAGTTCCTACAGACCACAGAGCATCAGGAAAGAACATCTTTCCACTGATCCTGGAGGATCTGACCCCGTTGACCGTAGCACAGTCCATTCAGACCTCCCTGCCAGTGACCCCACAGTCTCTATTGGTGGTGGGAGTGCAATGGATGCAGCTGGTTTAGGTCACTGTGGGACACCAAGGAAATATGAATGGCTGAGATGAGCCTTAGAGGAGCAGCCTGGCACTGAAGACCAAGCGTGGTACTACATTAGGCCTCAGTTCTGAGTGGGGGGCCCAGCCTCACCTGAAGCCAGCATAGGAATGGATGAGTGAAGTCCTGAGGGTGACAGAAATTGTCTCCTAAAACTCTGGAAGAAGAAAATGCCTACCACCATCCTGGGAACTGCAGCCTGGGAGCCAGAAACATCATTGGAAGGCACTACTTGGAATTGCAGCTGGATACTTAAGCACCAGAGACAGTCTCCAAGGATAGCAGTGATAAGGGAAAAACCCTTTCCCTTATGTTTGGCCATGGTGAGACCGCACCACCAGTTCTGCCCAGTTCTGGGCTTCCCACTCCAAGAGAAACCTGGGCATTTAGGGAAAGAGTCCAGTGAATGGTATTTAAGCTGACTGGAGCATCCCATGAGAAGAGAGCTGGGGCTGTTCCTCCTTACCACAAAGGCTCAGGGGTATCATGTCAATGTCAACAGCTCATGGGAAATCCTGAGATTGGTTGCTTCTATTTTCTTTCCAGAGATGAAATGTAAACTTAACCTGATACCCCACTGAAAAGAAAGGACAGGGAGGGGCTTTGGCACCGTGCTTGTGGACCCCCATGGGTGCAACTGCCTCCGGGTGTTCCTCTGGAGCGGCTTGTGCTGCCCAGCAGCAAATGTCCATGCAGCCTGATCTCAGGGGGCTTCAATTCTTTTCCCTCAGATCCACCTTGGGTTCAAACTGGATGGGCTTTAAGATCTCTTCCAAACCAGGCTGCTATGTGAGTTTGTGACTTTATGATATCAAGTGCGGTGGCTAAATAAACCCAAGTTTGCTCCAGGCACAGGAGTCTTTGGAAGTGCCCAAACCACAAGACACAACTTGGTGCATGACTGTTGTCTCATGATTGTTTTTGGAGTGTGGGTACTTGTGGAAGTTTCAAAAACTTGAGAGCTGAGGAGTGAAAATCCCCAAAGTCCTGTGTACACAGCTCCACTGAAGTACTAAAGAAGCTGACAGATACTTTTGATGAAAGTCTTCCAAACATTCCATCCTTCCAAACTCCACACAACCTGCTATTTTTTTTTCTCCATTTCTTTTTTCCTTTAACTGAGTGAGCTTGTGTGCCATGGGGAGTTTTCCAGCTTCCTCACTACCCCCAAGCTCTCACAACTCTTGCATAGCACAGAGGTAATGTCTCTAAAAGCAGCAATTAAAATAAGACCAGTGTATCTCTAATAGTAATAATAGATGTCAAGCACTACAAAATCTCTGTGCTTACCCATCAACTTCTCTTATTACAAACCCACAAGTACTGTTTTCATAAAAGCACCTTTCAAGTAATCTGCCTTTTACTGAAATGTGACTGCTACTGTGTACTATTTTAAAAATGGCTTGACAGAATTGCTAATGTTCTCATTCCTTCAGGATATTTCCTAATACTTGTAGCCTTTTCATGTTTCTAATTAGGCCAGTAATGGTCCCTGAAGTTAAACCAATTAAAATTATTTACTGTGACACATAGTGTGGAGATAATTATCTGATATCTGAATCTAACTTCTGCTTACTTCGCAACATTACTTAATAGAAAACAGGGAAACTGATGCCCATGCTTTCATTTTACTTGTCTACCAAATGTGTTTGCCCTATAGCAAACTGTTTAAATTAAGCATTAAAATCTTTGTGGTGCTAATCAAAATGTTTAAAATCCACTCACACTTCCTTTATAGTTCTGAGAAGCATATAAAACTCTTACACATTACCTTTTACATTATAGTTGCTGACCAATGTAGTATTATAACCACATTGTACATAGATAATGCAGCTTCTGCACTTTCTAAAGGCTTTCCCAGCTTTTTTGTTTTGTTTTGTTTTGTTTCCATTGCCAGCATGCATACAGCAGAATAAAGCCTTGAAATTTTTGATGTTACGGACAGAGTACAGTTGACCTTTTTTAACTTTATATATATATATATATATATATATATATATATGAAATTTAGATTGGCACATTTCCCTTAACTGATTTTTTTCTGGGAAAAAGTGAAATTGATTTTCAAAAGCACCAAAGTCCATAATTTACCCAAAGTTCACTTAGAGTTTAGTAATTTCAAAACCTCATTGAAGGAGGGGATACATGTAACAAAAAATACAATGCTATAAGTTCAGAGGATATGTAATATTTTCCATTAAAGCATCGACACTTCTTGAGTATGTCCCCCTCAGAAAAACATCAGAATGAAAGGAAGGAGAAAATCTACAACCCAAACTCTAAATTTGGAAACGATTTGGCCTGGTTGTAAACTGAAACTGGTTGAAGTCTTCACACAGAAACCTGAACCAGTAAAAGAATTTCTATTTTTGCTTAAATCTGTCAAATGCAGATTGCAATAATCTAGAAAGGTGTTCAGTAAATGACAGGGGCAAGCCAAGACAACTTCTACAAGATAACTGATAACTTCCCATAGCACAGACAGTGGGAGGATGCTACGTTTGCTATGCCAAATTTTCTGTGCTTTGTGGCCAACCTGAAACCTAAATTGAGTGTTTATGGGTTTGTCTAATTCAAATTTAACGTTGCATTTTTGCACTTTCCTGGAAACTGAAAATATATACATGAACTTCGAGCACGAGAAATTTGCTCTACTTACAGGCTGGGAGATTCAAGCCTGCAGAAACACATGCAAAACAGGCAGCAACACAACATGCTCCAGGGATGTGATGCAAGGCCAGAAGGAAGAACTTTTGGAGGATGAAGGTAGATCAACATTTCATGCTCAGATGGTCACTTTTTTTCTTCTTTGCCAGATTTTAGTTCATCGAAAATGTAGAAAAATACAAGGAAAAATAGGTTTAGGGCCATTGCCCCTTCTCCTCAACATTCTAAGTCCTGAAAGATTTCAAAGCTATTACAATATTTAATGAATAAACATATTTCTGCATTGCCATTATCAAATCCTTTCCACTTCTGCATATTTCACAGTATTTAATATATCATAAAATGTCACTAAAATGAGTAAAGCAATTGCAGGCACTGTTAGGCATTATTCTTATGCAGAGATGTTGTAATATCTTGGAAAAGTTCTCAGTTCTGATAAAGGGGATAGAGTTAGCTTAAAGACAGTAACTAACATTTATATCTTAATTCACTAAATATTTCTTTCTCCATCTTGCTGCTGCTAACTAATTCAGATACTTACATTCTTTTATCATAGTGATCATCAAAACTGATTAATTCTTGTCTGCTCATAGTGCTACTGAGAGCAAAGGAATGCACATCAATTCCTGTCACCAAGGAGTTAAAAGCTCTTCAACCTTCACTCTAGAAGGTTTGCTCTTATGCCCTTTTAGACAATGACAAGCTGTTAAGTGTAAAACTAATTAACATTTCAAAATCTAGCGTTAATCAGTAGTACTCAGATTCATTGGGAACTCTGTTCTGCTGAGTTTTTCCACTTGTTCTTTGCATATAACTTCCAAATTATTTTGCTAGCTTTAGCTGCTCTTTACCACACTGAAAACACAGTGAAACATGACAAGACTAAAGTTGTGAGAGATAATATTTGTGGCATAATTTTTAATGCCACTCCTAAAGTCTGGTCCATATTTTGTGTTCCCTCTCCTCCCCTCTCCCATCTTTCTCCAGAGTGGCCGAGCTAATCCTCAATCATGTTTATTGTTGTGTTGAAGGATAACTTATATTTAAGATAACGACTGGCTGTTATGTTAAATCTTGGACCACGGCCTATAGGAAGAATTCAGATGGAATCTATATTAGGTCCCTGATAAATAAGACATACAAATTCCCTTTATGTTAAAAAGGAAATATATACATATATATTTTGCTCCATTCACAATTTCAATTTTGAAAGCAGTGTGATCATCTCAACGTCACATTATAAAAACTGGGAGCAATTTTCTATGATAAAGAAACAAAATTGCACAGGCCTGCTGTTGAATAAGAGCTCTAAGATGCATTTGGATATGGTCTAGGGTAGACTATGTCCAACCTGTGGCCTATAGGCTGTGTGCAGCCCAGCAGAGTCTGTACCATGGCTTACTCTCTGCCCCATGCCATCATGACAGTGGCTCTTCCCAAACCAAAGCAATTCTTCACTCAGCCCAGAAAAAACCAAAAGCTGGGAAGAATTGTCTTGGTCTACATATAAATATATAATTTAGTTCATATGTACAACTAACAAAACTTTTTAAACAATATTTTTGACTATAAAAACTGGGGCAATAAAAAATAAAACCAGTGGAATATTTGACTTTCTTTTTGTGAAACTGATGCACCAGTTCAGTCAGTTTAATGGAAGTGGTTGCAATTCTTAGTGAGGTCTCAAGATGATCGTCAGGGCTTTTTGATGTAATTGTACTCTTCCTATGCTTCACTCTCAAAATCATGATACAATCATAGAATTGCTTGGATTGGAAGGGATCATGAGGATCAGCAAGTTCCAGCCTCCTGGCAGGGTTTCCAGACACTATATTAAGTAGAAGATCAGACTCCCCAGGGCCCCATCAATCTTTGCCTTAAACATTTCCAGTGACAACAGCATCCACAACTTCTCTGGGCAGTGTGTTCCAGCACCTTACCATTCTCCCAGTAAAACACTTTCCCCTGTCATCTGATCTAAGCCTCCCTTCCTTTAGTTTAAAACCACTCCATCTTGTCCCATTCCTATCACTATCTACACTTGTAAAAACTCGTATTTATAAACAGCTTTTAAATATAGAAAGGCTGTGATGAGGTCTACCCACAGCTTTCTCTTTTCCAGGCTGAACAAGTCCAGTTCCTTCAACCTGTCTTCATAGGATAGGTGCTCCAGCCCATGGATCATCTTCGTGTCCCTCATCTGGACCTTCTCCAAAAGCTCCACATCTTCCTTGTGCATGGGGCCCCACACAGGTGTGACTGTGAAGGAAGGGATGCTTGTCTCTGATCAGACAGTACTTATAAAAGTGCAATAAAGAGACATGACCCATTTTTTTTTTTCTAGGAGTTGAACAGCTGATTGCAGCTCTCTATATAATTTCCATTTAAAAATTTGCAGGCAGTGTACTTATGTTGATGGAAAATTGAGTAAAAAATGTACAAATATGTATATATATATTTGTATGTATATATACACATTTTTTTCAAAATCTTGAAGCCTATTCTCAAATTCATTTATCAGAACAGAAAGCATATTTTTTTCTGCAAACAGTTTAGACTATGTTTAACTGATATATCAAAATGCGTACAATTTTATGCCATAACTTGATCTTGCCATAATTTAAGTTTCATTTTGAATACTGTTATGCTTTGAAACATAGCACAGGTAAACTGATTTTCACCTTGAAGATGCATGTTAAACTCATTTAAGTGGGCAGTCAAATCCACACACACACACACACACACACACACAAAATCACAAATTATTTACACTTTTTGTGAGATTTTTGAGCTGTTAAAAATTACAAGATTTTGTTCCTTTGTCACCTGAGCATCCCACACTCTAGCTATGCCCAATGTTGATACGGACCAATATTGATATGGACAACAGATGAAAAATAATGCTCATTAAATTTTGTTTCAGTATTCAGTTTAAATTTGAAATGCTCATATTGAACTATGTTATATTGAAGTATACCAACAGGCAGCCTCTCAGAATCCTTGTGTGTTCCTCGGTGAAATAATCCACAACAGAAGATTCAATATCTTTTTTCCAAAAGTAATAGTGGCACTACAAATGTATTCTGGTCTTAAATTATTTTTAAAAAGCTAGTGAAATCCCATAGCAAGATAACTGCAGATGTCATTAAGATAACTTCACAATTCCTACTTGAAGAGAATAAATAAGATATGCCTTATACTCAGGACCAGGACTTTCCAATGCTGCTATCTTTTCTAGATATTAATTTCAATAAAACCTTTACAACTTACACAGTTTTATAATATTTACTGGGACAAAAGAGCTACATCATTAGAGAAAACCTCTGTTTTGCCATCATAACATGAAGTCATAATTTGATCAAACTTTATTTATTGTTTCATTTTCAGCTAGTTTATAAAGAAACTACTTAAGAATTTGCTTAATTTGTTAAAAAAAAAGTCAGATTTTGTGGGATTTCATTAGGGCTATTTTGTTGTGATGGCTTTTCAGTCTTCAGAGTTTTTTGCAGCTCCAGTGGAATCATACATTAATCGTACATTAATTGCACCTGTTGGTGGTCATGGTTATTTTGCATATAACTAAAGGAAATGTGCACATACAAAAATAAATATTCATGTTGTGTTGGCTCTGCAGCACACAGTGTTTTCCTAGTATTCATATTTATGAACATTTATATAAAACATCCTGGCACAGATTGAAATTTAATATCTGTGTTCAATTCTTGGACATTTTATCTTTTAATTTCTTCTACAAACCAAGGTGGAAGAGAGAGAGATTTCTCTCCAGTCAACATGTTTTGAATGAGTTCACTGGAGTTAGTTTTTTTCCTGTGTCTGAAAACAATTGTCTCCTGCATGTCTGTCTTCTCCCTTTTCTATCTTGAAACACAAGTGTGATCTGTGAGACCTCAAGCAAATGTAAAGAGAAGTTATAGTACTGAGCAGGCACCCTAAATGACGGAAAAAAACTTTATTGTCAGGGGATCAACAACTCCTTTTCTTTCTGATAGGAAAAAGCATCTCAGACATCCACTTTTTGAGGACGGCAAATACCTGTGGAATATGTATTTGGAGAAGCAGAAATTGAGAGGCAGAAATAATAAACCCAATATATCACCATCTATCACTCAGGCTCAACTGTTTGCTTATCTAAATGTCACTTTTTAAGAATCTCACCACATGGTCAAACCACAGGCCTTTAGAAAGAAACCAGCTGCAACTCAGCACGAGAACCAAAGTGCAAGCCTTCCCTTCCTGCTGCTAGAAGCTTTCAGTCCTCTGCCAAGCCCACCGTTGGATGATCTACCCAGTGGTTTGTGTGTGCTGCTTGGTGGTTGTTCATGCTGCTTGAGAAGAAAGCAATACCTTTTCTCTAAAGCCATAGGTGTACTTCAGCAGTATTAGAACTATGATTATTTACATTATGGGAGCATTCCTGACCTCTGCAGTCGGCTTACAATTTTAGGCTTATCTTTTATTTTATTTTTCTTGACAAACCAAGTTCTTATAGCAATTATTTTCCCACAGAGGGTTTCTTGAAGGAACACGTAATACTTTAATTTGTGCTATGAGGATGAGGTGAAGTACATGTCAGCAAATTCTGTAAATAACTGATCTTATTATGCTTTGCAAGTGAAAACCCATTCATCTCTTCTTTTTGCAGGGATAAGTTTCATTAACAGTGATACTGTAAACCATGATGGCATGAAGTTTTGCTGCATGCCAAATCTTAAAGAATTCTGTGAAGTGTGTCAGTGAGTTCATTTATCCATTCCTATCCCCTCTTTATGAGCCTTCCTGGTGCTCAGAACTACCCACTACCTTGTAGAAGTCTGGAAAATCACCTGCAATTGGCAGAGACATCACAGTTTTCCACTGTTCTTGCACATCCCAGGGAATCATCTGGTGGTGGTTGGTGGTCACAGCTAGAAATAATCCTTAAGAAGAGTTTCCAGAAGGTGAACTGGTGGATCTTGTTACTGCTGGACCTCAGCTGCTGTTTAACAGTTGTCTTGCTTAACACACCTCTAGAAGAGGTGCTCATAGACAAGCTCTTTGTCTTGTAAGCTGATGCTGCTGCTTTGCTACCCATTTGGTGACCACCTCCTTCTCCTGGAACCTGCTGTGCAGTCCCTTCCACCTTGGCCACTGCCCTTGTTAGTGGGTATAATAAACTGCTACAAAGGATGCTCCTGATGAAGTCTAGCAGTGGGATATGATAACTTTTTTAATAGCACTCAAATTTAGATTAAGTAAAATAGCAGACCGGTATGAAAGTAGCTTTCCTCCTCTCCTCCCAGTGTACCCCCTTCTGTTGACAACTTTGTGATGTGACCATGAAAAATCATGTAAATTGGCTAAAATGTCCTTGCTATGCAAAATACAACTCCCACTACAGTAAGATATGTGACACCTATCTCATAGACAGGAGCTTACAATCCTGTTCATTAATTTTATCACTAACATAAACTTTTAATATGCATATGATCAGTATATGGGACTTCCAGGGCAGCTTAAAATGACTGTAACCTGTAATTACTGCTCCTGTACTTGATTATAATAATCTGATTGCAATTATTCAGTGATTTTAATACAAGCCCCAAGCTACATAACAATAATTCAAGTGCAGTGATTGGGAACATGTTTCTGTTTGGCTGTGGAATGATGTTTTAATCCGCACTGATTCAGGGATCTGGCTATAGTTCTATTCATGTAATTAAGGCACATTTATAAAGTCAAGTAGAATAACTTTAGTCTGAAGTGAATTTAATTAATGCAAAGACTCTATATAAGTCAAAATGGATCATAAGCATGAATTCCTTAGATAGGAATAATAAAGCAAAGATAGCGATACATGTCTGGTTTGTCCATTACAGTGAAGTGGCTAATTTTTAAATAAAAAAGAACAAGCATATGGGAAGATGGGAGGAACCTGCTTCCAGCAGTGCTGTAAGATGCATTTAATTTGAGATCCAGAAATTTTACTGGAAGTTTTATCATTTCCATGCTCTTGACTCTGCCCCAGGCTTAACCCCATGATCAGAAGCAAGACTTTAACAGGTGAAATAATCCTGTAAATGCTTTACACTGATGGAAATTTTGAATGAGCAAATGTTTTAAATGAGGATAAGCTCCTCACAAAGCCATGCAAAGTCAAGGTCTCTAAAAAGACTACTTGGAGATCTTATACCATGAGTTTTCTCAGGCAATAGAAACGACTTTGCAGAGTAGGAGATTGCACGACTTCAGGAGGGAGACAGAATTTTACACAGGCAGATAGCGATAAGAGGAAGGGGGAATGGTTTTAAACAAAAAGAGGGGAGATTTAAATCAGATGTTAAGAAATCTTTCACTTGGAGGAGGGTGAGGCCCTGGCACGGGATGCCCAGAAAAGCTGTGGGTGCCCCAACCCTGAAGGTGCTCAAGGCCAGGTTGGATGGGGCCCAGAGCAGCCTGAGCTGGGGGGGTGGGCAGCCCTGCCCACCAAAAGCTATTCCAAGATTCTACAATTCTGCTTTCTCAAGACAAACAAAGACAACGAATGAGAACACAAAAATGCAAATATCCCATGAGCAGACAATTAATTCTACTTTAACACTTAATATATAAATTATTGTTTTGATTTTTATCAATCAGAAATATGTTTACTCAATAAGCCAGTTCTTAAATATAACCTTTTTTTGTTGTTGTTGTTTTGAATTGAAAAAGAAGATTTAATTACTATAGCTTTCTTACTACTTTCCTCTTTTCTGACATAATACTGACCATATAGCCATTATCTTAATACAAAATGTAAATTTCTCAAACCAAACCTTACTTATTTAAAAGAGAAAGAAGCCATAATTTGAATTTTTAGAAGTTGACAGATTTTTTTCATGTGATGTGCCCAGTCAAGGTATGATGTATGATGTTACTCCTTAATGTTGATGAAAACTGATATATTACAAGCTTATTGTTAGTAAAGTACAACATCACCCCCTAAAAGTTATACATTTTACCCAAAACACACACCCATAGTGCAGGTCCTGACAGAAATACTTTGTCCAGCTAATCTTAAGGTTGCTCCTTCCCTTGTGTCTTATCCAGTCATTTTTCTGGGTGATACTTGCATCATCACTAGTGATAATTGCAGTTGTAAAATAACAGCTGCAGGGATGGTAGAAAGAACATGGAAGGGAGTGAAAACTGAAATGTCGTTACTTCAGTGGTTACAACAGAAAAAAATAAATGCTGCCCCTCAAGAGAAAAAGAAGAAATGAGCTCATCCATGAGCATGAGCATCAGGAGCTGCTTTGGCAGGGGGGTTGTACTCGGTGATCTCTAGAGGTCCCTTCCAACCTCTACAATTCAGTGATTCTGTAATGTGTGGTTGTGTGGAGATCACACTTTTTTAAATACTGACTTCCTAAGTTTTCCATGTTTCTAATAGTATTTGGGAATGAACCCATTTAAAAAAACAAAACATAATGAAAAAAAACCACAAAAACCTCCAACATCACAAAAGTCTGAAGATGATAGAAAAATCATCCTCCCCCTGAAACACATATTACTGACCCCGATCATAAATGTGTATTCAAGTGATTGCCCATGAGTTACACATTGCTAATAAGTCAACAAATAACTTTAAGCCTGATTAGATTTAGACTTGTGTGAACTATTTTTTTCCCCCTCAGGACATTTGAAAATCGCAGAGAAAAAAGAATAATTTAGATAGTAATTTCTGAAGTTGATGAAGTTTTTTGAACAAGGGCTCAGGTAATTCCATGCAGAAGACTGCAAAAAGAGTGGTTTGCTATCTGATCCTCTGTTCAAGGAGATATCTGCTGTAGTAAATTCAGATTTGGGAATGAACCTTGTGTGAAAAAAAATCAAAGGGATTTTTGATTTTCACTAACAAGTAAACTTGTCATTATGAATACTACAGAAGGAAGGAGCAGTGCCTGGTTTTGGACCAAATCAGACAATTTTTTGCTTTCTTGCAGGGCTACATTAGCAGTGAACAGAGGCTGAAAATCATCAAGCTGTACACAGCTTGTTTTACAGCCACTCTGACCACTGCAAAATGACTTAAAAGTAATGTGCTATGTCTATTAGCACTTCTCCCTGAGAGAAAAACAAATCACTCCAGGCAAAGTAGTTGTACTTCAGTACACTAAGAATAAACATTGTTCCATTGTGATCTTTTTTCTAATTGTGGTTTTTTTTTTTTTTCTATCTCTTGCGAGGCAGGATAAATAAAGAACAGATAGTGGCTGCAACTGCTTCTCTGATACTTTGACTTAAAAATGTTGATCACGCTTTTTTTTCCAAATACTCCAGACTCTGAAGTACTCCAGATACTCCAGTACTGAAATCTGAATACCTTATCAGATGCAAATCTGGTATAATTTTATTTTATTCTATTTATTTATTTATTGCAGTGTTACAATATATATATTTTTAATTTGTGCTACTTAATTCTCTCTTCCACTCTCTTTTTTTAAATTTCTTTTCCCTTCATGCTAGGCCTCAGCAGATTTTAAAAACACTGTTCCTCCCTCGAAGTATTTTAAATCCTTACTTAGCAGGTGTTGACGCATGTATTTTCAGCACTACAGGCTCGTTCATTTGTAAGAAGTAAGCTCATTAAACGTTTTGGCTGAAACTCAAACATTTAATAATTTGCATGGCAAGTAAACAAGCAAACATGAACCAAACCACACCAATTAACTGTAAATTTGAACATGGTTGAATCTGTGGGAGTGGCAGAGATCTCTGCAAGTATCCCCTACTGTTCCAGAGCATCTCCAGCTTCAGCGGTGGCATTGGTAACTCCAGGTCTAAAAACTGAGGTAAGAATTTATCCATTGTGTGTATGGATGATTTCAGGGACATTACTAAAGATTCCCGTGTTCCAAAATGGACGTAATTCCTGACAAGATATGATTTATGTGGGCACTGAATGTTTACTAGCCAATTCTGTGTTGCAAACTAGTCTACCAACAAGAATACCGTATTTCAGGAGTATTTTAAAGACCTGGGTTGCTGCATTTCCAGTACAAATTACCATTGTGATTGCATAAGCCATGCAGGCATAAAGTACTGTGTACATAATGAAATGAAGGAAAAGTACAACAGACACGCTTTTCCAACATTAAAGGAATTAAAAATAAATAAAATTTTATGTTTCATCTGCTGGTTCTTGATGACATCTTTTCTTGAAATCCCAGTAGGTATCTACTTCAGTTTAGATTACTGACAGGGCAAAGGTTTGAACTGAACTTCAAAATATTTGTCAAACCTGACTATCTCCCTTGTAAAGATCATGGAAGTGTGAGTGGATAACAAGGTGTTATCCAAGAAGCTGTCCTACACCAAGAGTCAGTAATTATGGACTTGAAAAGTATTATACATTTTTTTTTCTTTTCCCTTTTTCTTTTCTTTCCTTTTCTTTCTTTTTCTTTCTTTTTCTTTTTTTTTTAATTTATTAACTAAGATTTTGTGATGTGGGAAACAATTTTTTTTCAAATCTTTTTAGAGCTAATGAGCACATTTCAAGAGATTACTACCTTGTCCTCATCTTAAGCAAATTCTCAACCACTGCTCCAAGGGAATCACATGAGTACTTGACCTCTGTAAGATTTTAAGAAGAAAAACAAACTTCATAAAACTTAATCACATTAGTTAAAGCTGGAAGGATGTTTTAATGCCCCTCCTAAGCCACCCAGTTCCATTACCTGAAACCCATCAACATAATCCTTCCTTAGGAAGAAAGGAATGTATCAAATTGAAAAGATTTGTAATTGAATTATCCTCAGTCTTGGGGCAATTAGAACCATTTTTTATTGGAACGCCTAGACGTAACCTTGACTGCTACTAATTAGTCCATCATCTCAGATAATAAGAAAATGCAGGAACATTTTTACAGTGTTGTAAAAATTGAAATTAGTTCAGTACAGTTGTACGTGTGTTGTAGGAAGACAGTGTGAGTATATGAATCAAATGGAATGCAAAGCCAATGCAGAATAACTTCTTTTTGGAGCATCAGAGAACTTGTGTTCCTTCCGATAAGTAAAGTTACATATTCATTGTTTTAACTACTAATTTTTCTTCAATGTATCACGTCATATTTTTTAGATCTTATTTTTTTAATGTCAATAAACAGTTGGAAATATTATTGAAAACACTTAAAATTATTAAGTTTGCAAAAGTTCTGAATTGTGAGTCTACTGAAAACAATATTTTCCAGTCGCTTTGCTTACAATTATTTTTATGAAATTTTCAGTTTCACTTGTGGGAGTCAAAGGAGGAATCCTGCACACTCCACTCAAGAAGCAAGTAAACACAGTGAAAGGCAATCCTGCATTTTCTGTTCTATTTTTGTAAGCTTACAATCTTTTTTTTTTTAATCTTGCAATTTTATTCAATTGCTTTCATATCAGAAAAGTACAATGGCTTCAGAAATTGAGGTGTTATAGAATTAGATTTTCATGAAGTTGTTTCTGTGCCTGCTGTTATTTGAGAACGTGTGGTATTTTTTATGTTTTCTTTTTTTAATGTAATAAAAAGTTCTTGAAATGGAAAAAAAATTGTTAGCTGTCACAGAAGAGTAGAATGTGTTGTCCTTGATGACAACATTCATTCAAATGTGTTGAAACATACTTCTTTCTTCAAATGAGAGTTCTTATGCTTGAACATGAATGAAATTTTTATAGTCAAGTTCAAACTTAACATTTCCACCCAATCTTTTTCTTTCTTTCTTTTTTTTTTTTTTAATTATCTTAAATTAAGTGCTGTGCACACTGGGAAACAACTCTAGAATTTGTACTCCTGCCTCCATTTCCTGTGAGGTCCATCTTGTCTTCCCCTATGTAACCACACTGAGCTATAGACACTGTGGAACCCAGGTTATTAGAACGAACCCAGAGTTCTCAGCTTCACTGAGATTAAAGAAGGAACCCTTACTTCCCAATACAGCAAATTTCACCCTTTTAACCACAAATTTTGTCATCTGCAATGTTTAGACAGGTATTTGGGCCATACAATCATTCAAACTAACAGTCTTTTTTGTTTTTAAAACAACTGCTTTTTTATGTCAATCCTTCCAAATATATCAAAATGACATATAACTAAATCCCAGTAACTATTATCAGAGTACAGAAGTTAGCTGTAGCTTGTGAAATGTTACCCGTACTTCCCTAAGCTGTAGAAAAGAAGTTAAATAGATGACATCTAAGTGATGGAAGTATGCACACAAACATACTATGAGCTTTTATACCAAGAGAAAAATAACAATTTCAGGACTAGTTAGAAATGACATCTTTGCACTACTTCTGCTGCTAGATGAATATTACTATTCTATGACTCATGGAGGGACCTCTAAAACATTTAGAGGGTCAAACAGCTGAAATAATTCAAACTTTTGAAGCGTCCCATGGTTATCAGTTCAAATGCAACAATTCAAGAACAGTATTTTGGCAATACTGAACTATTTTGCAGACTTACCTATGGGATAACCATATTTCACAAACTAAAGACTGTAATAACATACGTATACGATCTGTTGCTCTTTCCTATGAACTTGGTGATGTGGAACAATGCATTACAACTGCTTTGTGCAACCTGGTCTAGGGAGCTGCTTTGGCAGGGGGGTTGGACTTGATGATTTCTAGAGATCCCTTCCAACACCTACATTCTGTGATTCTGTGATTTGTCAGTACTTTTAATATTGCAAGTACTTTGACAGTATTTTTTAGTATTGACTGAAGGGTAAACTAATTTCTGTCCAAGTGCATTTCAAACTTGTTTCCTTCATTTTAAAAATCATTGGTTGCTAAGTTGAGGAAATTGGTGTCTGGTGGCAAAAAATGACAGCTCGTAAAAATGATTTCAGAGTTAAACTTAGTTAGAAGCATTTTTTCCTACCTAGATCTAAATATATATGCATAATATGGATATATTGCCTTTCTGATAATAAAATATGTTCAACGTAATGAACGTCACCAATAAATTATTGTGCTCTAAGTTGAACAATTTTTGAGTTAATGAAGCCTCTGCACACAAGTCATATAGAAAGTGGGGTTTTTTTGCTATTTCTTTTTTTCTTGCAAATTCTCACAGAAGTACCAGATAACCCACAGCTGAATTTTTAAACCTTCCTCAAAACCATTTCATAGAGGAACTTAACATCTTTTTCAGTTAAAGTAAAACAAACCAGTACATTAGGATATTATATATATTAGAAATACGTATAATTTTGTGACTTTGCTGAATTTATCTTGAAATTTAGAAATAAATTACAAATTAAGTTTTCAAGAATTCTGCTTGAAAGGGGAAAAGCAGACAAAATCATAATTAAAAGTTAGAAAAACAGTTTTGTGACCTACTTTAGAACAGGTTTTACTTTTTAACATGTAATGTACTACTGTCTGCGTAAGCAGCAATTTGCAGCTGTATTCATCACCACATCAGAAACCTAGTGGAAATTGTGAGAGTATCTGTGGCAGATGTATGCCCAGCAAAGATGTACAGCTTGGAAGAAGAACTAACACCAGTCTCAAAGAAAGTATAGTGGGAATTCTGGCAGGTGGAATGAAGTGATCCAAACTCAAAAAAATCATGAACCCCCTGTACCACTGTCTTTCATTTCACATTTGTCTCATCAACTGCTTCTTGGACTTCTCTGATCATGTGCTGTCCTTTGATGAGTAGTAGGTCTTTCTAAGACCATTAATAATAAAGACTCTGTCTATAATGGAAATTTTAACATGGTAGGAGTTGTTCATACTACTGCAAGAAAACAAGAGGAAAGCCATCAGCATAGAGGAATTACACTCTAAGTGGAGAAGCATTTATGTTCTGCTTTTATGATCCTCTGCTGACAGAATGCAGCAAGGTGAAAATGCTTTGCTACTCTGACAACTTAAACTTGGGTTAGCTGTGGCATGGCATTAAGGAACAAACAAGACATAAGTTTCTGGGAAATTAGATTGAACATTTGGGTCAGTCATCTCCGTGTACCTTGCAAACCCTTCAACTTTGCTTTTACTGTCAAGGGTTGGATGTTAATGACAGTGGGCTTCATAACAGTGCAATTAAGTAATAATAATGGAGTAATATAGCAAGATAGATGAGTACAAAAACATATTAACATCTATCAAAAGAAAAAAGGAGAGACGTAGATTTATGCAGAATCTTGAGTCAGTGAAAGATTAAACTTATGAGTCTAAAATCTGCCATAACAAAAGCAATGAAACTATAAACTCTGAACTTCAACTTCTGCTTTAATTTATTTGCAAAAGCTAATTTGAAGCATTGCCTGAAAGGGAAATGCACATGGATTCTACAAAACACAGAAGATGATGTGAAACAGTGTTAAAGTTTAAAATCTTAAAATAACAAAAAGTTAAGGACATATTAAGAATCCATTAAACCAGAGAGAGCAATGATTCTGGTCTACTACAAGTTATGCTAGCTTCAGACTGGATACAGAATTAACACTCCAAGGGGAATACCACTCACTGCTAACATATCTGAATGCTTCACAGGTGCCAGTGATTTCCTCCAGATGACACTTCCAGGTTTCAGAGAGGCAATCAAACTTGTATCATCAAAGGTGTCCCCGAATTCCATCTGCTTTAGGTAGAATACCTACAGCTGTATTTTCAGAATCTACTCCTTTTATATCATTTCTATTTGCGTTCAAACCACAACTTCCACCTATGATCATGTGGAGAAGGGAAATTGCTGTCACCTTGGAAGATTTACAGTTAACTGAATAAGCGAATGAGTGTGCTTGGCAGCATGGAAGCACCTCAAGAACAGCTCAAGATGTGTCGCTAGAAGGAGGCTCTCCTTTGACCAGATAGCACCATCTTTCTGCATCTGAGCTTAAATCAACTCTTTTTCAAAAGGAAGAAATGCAAAGAAATCTTACTGTCCTCAGCAGGGTCAACTCCTATGGATGGTCTCAAAGGATTTGTCTGCCCTTTCTACGAATCTTCTGCTGAGCACATGCTTCCTCACTTTTTTCAGAAACAAAAAGTCTTGAGCTCCTGCTAGAGGATTTTCTTTATGTAAACAGGAGATGTCTCTGAGTGCAGGACTGTGTTCAAACACACTTAGCTGAATGTTTAGCTACTGACATACCACTACACTGTCACTGTCACCACTGCTGAAATGCACCACGCATTGCCTCACTGTGTTCACACCCACTGTTTGGTCTCCATAAACATTTATGACATCAGTGAATGTCAGTGGTCACAATCTTTTCTTTCTGCGTCAAGAAATTCCGTGACTTTCCTTCGCTTTATCTGCACTTCCAAGTCAAATATCACTCTGTCAGACTGTCCCTCTGCTGCCATCTGTTGCACGACAACAAAACATAATGGGATACTGAGTGGGAAGGTCCAACCTCTACTGCCAGACCACCAGCATCTACCTCTGATGTTGCAGGCCAGCGTCATAAAACAGGAGACATTACTGTTGGAACAGCCATTGCATAAGAAAAACAGTTTTATCTGGAGCCCTAATTCTGTATGGATCTCACACCAGGAACTAAGTAAGTACTTTCTCCTCTTCATAGGCAATGGCAAGGAAGGACTTCCAAAAACTACAGGAGGATCAGAAAGCAGAACAGGTTTCCCCATGATATATCTCATTTGAATGTGAGAAAGAGAGAAATAAGTAGAGTTGTTCTTCAGTACTTCTTGCCTGAGCTCCAAACAAACATCTGCTACAAAGTCAATGGCTGTTTGCCTTTTAAAATATTGACAAGAATGCACTGATAGTCATAAAAAATCTTCCAAGATATTTTTGCCAATACATTAAAATCACTAAATGTAGATTAAAATACAGTAAGTGAAGTCAACTGTACTGATCACTGCTCTGAGAAAAGAAAAAAAAATCGTTTTATCTTGCTGTTGTAGGTCACACAGATAAATTTTTACTTTTTAATGAAGTACTTAACATCTCTTTGCTGAAATGTAATAAACGTAAATTTTCTCAATTTTCCACTCTATATTCATACGTTTATATGTGTTTGAAAAGGAAAAGGAAAAAAAATCAGGAAGAATTCAGAAAGCAAATTCCCATTTCAGGAGTTAGGCATGGAAGAGATGCATATAAATCTGTATAACTAGATAAAATAAGATTGTTAAAAAAAAAAAGTCAGTATACATCATAACTCTAAACACCTAACAGAGAGATATGGGACAGTTACAGATCATTACAGTGCAACAGGCATTAAAGTCTATGACAGATCAATGCTAAATCTCATGTTATACAACATACAGTGACCATTTACCATCTAGGAATAATAAAAACAAAGAACTGTAAGGGCTTAACTCCAGTCCTGATTTTCTTCCCATTAAATACAGAATAGTTCAAAGTCAAACGTTATGTGATGTGATTTACTTTGCTTTTATGAAAGGAGTTATAGAAATGTCCTATAGAAATGTCACTGTATTGTTTCTCACTGTATTTAAGAATTAACTACTGTAGCTCAGCCACAAGAGATGAATATATGTTCTGATGTGATCAACCCCATCAATTACAACTCAGCAGCAGCTAATGCAGAGCACTCTTGAGAAAAGAGACTGAAAGACAAAGAAATAAACACATTATTTAAAAACAGGTTGCACTTAGTACTAATTTTTTTTTTCCAGCTCTAAGAGATCCTTATACTACAGTATTTTCTTTTCAATAATAACAGCCTTTCATTTAAATGATGCAATCAGTATGCCACAAGCGGTTTCTTTCTTTGGTAGGAGGAGTTAGCAGCTCCAACATTCAATTGACCTGTTTCCAAATAATCTACAGGAAAAAATGAAGATTAAGTCCTCTAACAAGAGCAGTTTTCACAGCCTAGCATACAAAGAGAAGGATTCGGTAAAAAGATGAGAGGGCAAGCCGCATTGTGCTGGCTCACTTAAATCTTATTTCCAATTCACTAAATGTGTTATTTGACTTGGCAAGTGAGCTGGTATGTGTATTAGATCAGCAGGGAGCCTAATCAAGGAGATGCCAAGTTTGCTGCAGCCCCTCTGTGCAGCATTAGCCTCAACTAGTGACCTTAAGCAAAGTGGGTGGTTGAACCCAAAAGAGAATAGCATTAACTTTTGCTTGAAGTTCAGCCTGATTTGAAGTCTTCCTTTGTGCGTTATTCCAAAAAAATGCAAAAAGCATTCAATGGAACTGAATCTAGTCTGATCAGCACCATCTTCACATGCAAGGCTTTATAGGAGCCTGCCTCCATTAATGCTGACACATGCAAAAGAAATGAAAAGCATTAACTCAGCTAAGGCACTTGATTTTGAAACTGCAGAACAATTCACTTTTTAACCCAGTAACTTGAAGTTTTTTCTTTTTTTTCATCCAGATAAACTGCTAATTTGTTAACTGATACAAGAACTATTTTCAGATATTAAAGATGCCTCCAGTAATCAAAAAAGCATACAAAATGGATCTCACATGTGATCTGTCTATATCTTCTTTTTTTTTCCAGCCATTTGGTGTACTTTTTTTTTTTTGTTTAACATTTTCCTCATTTACAGAGCTAGTGAGAAGAATGTAAGCCCTCCTCCTATTCCAGATTTTCTTAAAATACTACATGTAGTGGCTAGATTTTAGGAAAAAAAAAAAAAAACTTTATTCCAAGTAAGGATATATTTTTGCTTTAAAAATAGCTAACAGAACATGTTATTGTAGACACTGCAATGGAGACTTTTTTTTTTGTTTGTTTGTTTTGTTTTTTTTTGTTTAGGGAGTTAGATGCTATGTTCTTCCTGCAATTTCTGGGTCTACTTTTTCTTCATTGCTTTGCTCGTGAACTGCTGTTCATTACCTCAGTTTCCAGTAACATCAAAGTTTATGTAAACACTCTTTAAAATAATGTTTCTGTCGTTCTTTTCCCAGGTGTAGCCTTTATCTGCAATGTTCTTTTAGGCTGAATATGTGGCTCGGAGAAATTATTATCAAATCACATGCTACAAATAATGTTAGTAGACTCCCCTTATAAATCTTCAGTGTTTTCATTATTTTCACATTTTTATTTTTACTGTTTGCAGGCTTTCAAGCTAAGTATTAGCATCAGTCTAATATCTGTTTCTTCATTAAGGGAGTTTCTTTATCTGTAGGAGAAATCAGTTGTTTAATTATCATTCACCCCAGAATTTTTATTTACATATGCATATATATGCTGCATGTGTAAAATTTTTCTCCCTTCCCCCTAGAAGAAAAAACCTCTTTAGCTTCCCAAACCAAATATGAGCATTACTCTCATCCTCTGGACTTTAAAACATTCCCTCAAATACCATTTTTTTCTACATCAAGGAAATTGCTGTTTGAAGGAAATCAACCACAGCATGTATGGCCAACCTGTAAACCCAGAACTGGGGCAGATAAAGATACTGGCATAAAAACAAAAACAAAACACTTTTCTTCAAAGAGCTTTGGAATGCTTGTATATTGCTCTCTTTGCTGAGAAAGGGAGCTTTATTTCACATTTCACTGTAGCAATGCTCTGCTCCTTCTTCTCTCCCAAAATCTATGGGATGTGAAGAAGAGTAGCATTACATTGAAGTCTTTATTCCACTACTGAATTGCACCAGTTTTTAGTGTCCAAGATACTTCCATAACCACAAAAGAGAGTACTAGATTTGTCTTACGCAAAGCACCTTTGGGGAAGTCTGTACATAAGGTCTCCTACTCAGCAACAAATAGCAGGTTAAGTAGGCTTTTAATCTAGACAGATATAAAATGTCATCTGTTTCCCTGGTAGAATATAATAGGTTCTCTCACTGTGTAATGAACAGACAGGAAAAAAAAAAAAATCCGTTATTTCCTCTACGAACAGTAATTCCAAACAAATATAAACAAAATATACTTCAAATCAGTGCCCTAGCTTCAAGGATCTGAGAACTTCCCAAACTTCCACTTGCCTCAGCTGCTCTATCAAGAAAGAAGTGTAATTTCTTGGCAAAACCATTAATAGGGAAACGGAATCACTCTTAGTTTATGATGACCACACGGGTTGGACCACACGAGCTTTTGCTAATTCACTACAACAGATATGGAAATTCTGCCCCATGACACTGAGAAAGAATGTAGCAGTTGTATCATGTCTGGAAGATAATTGCGTAAAAGAATGTTAAATATAGAAAAAATAATGATGATGGGACTAGGATCTAGGGGAGAACCAAAGGCACTTGCTGCTCAGGTCTCCTTCAACTGTGTATTGCTTGTATCTGCCCCAAACCCGCAGTGCCTTAACAAAATTATTTTCAGATTGCAATTGAGTACCAATATCATATAGAGATATATGGGGAAAGGGTGGAACATGGCCTGCATGTAACATATGCCTATAATTAATTCATGCGCGTACATGATTTATGGTTAAGTTCTATGGCTGTCTTACATATCCTCAGGAAGTAAGGTCTGTAACAAAACTGCTAGCCCAGTCTGACCCACAGCAGCACAACTGGGTGCCACCAACGTATCAGAGAGTGTGTTGTAAAGGAGAGCCATATAAAGAGGGTAAAATGAGGGGTTAAAAGTCACACCAAACATACTGGAAAGGCCTGCAGGCTCCTCTACCTTTTTTCTTTAATTGGGAGGAGAAGAGTTTTTACTAAAGACGAAGTCTACAATGTAGGCTGGCAGCCCAACTGGGCAATACCCTTGATTTGTGCAGTTCGCAGCAGTTCTCTTCTTAACTCTTCATACAGACCTTTTTTCAAATGTTGGAAACATTTCTAAAAGTAAAAAGGCATTTTACTAATTTTTTTAAATGAAACCACGACTGACAGAAATACTTGAAGTTGGTAATCATTTTCAGACTCCTTTCTCCTTCCTCACTGCAGGACTGAGGGCAGTAGCACAGCTGGCTGTCAGCTCAGCCCTTATTACCAACACCAATTATTGGTTAGAAAAGCCTACTATTAGTATCTGGCTAGATTTCTTCACACAAGATATTATGACAAAAAAAAAAAAAAAAAAAAGCCAAGTCCTAACCTTGTGATAGTAGACGTGCCTGTTTTTTTATTTTATCACAAACCTTCAAATGGGAGTAAGCCATGAAACACTTTATCTTTGGTTTCCATTTAGGAGCAGAAAATAAAGCATTGCAAAAAATAAAAAAAAATAATAAAAAAAAAGCCTCCTTTCATGTGATTTTCCTAGCAGGTGAAGCACTTTGGAGAAAAATCTATGACAAAGACAGCAAGCAAGAAAATTGTGTTCAGTAACTTATGAACATCTGCAATTCTGGATTTCTTCACAAGGAATATGTTTAATAAAATCAAAGCCACCAAAATGAAATTAAAAGTTACTTTCCACACAGAAAACATTTGGGTTAGTGGATATAAACATTAAAAAAGTGTTGTCTAAAGGTATGTCCTGGAAAGCAACAAGAACTGTCATGTGGGGGAAAATATAAGCAGGTTTATTTAGTCAATCCAATTGCATTAGATAGAAAAAAAGAGCTTGGAATTTAGTAGTTCTACTTAGAACAAGAAATACAGGCAGCATGGTAAATATCACTGTACAGTACTCATCTTGTGCTCACAAACTTTATAGATGTCAGTGTAGATAAGAATCTTTCAGGCTTTGAGTTATACATCAGTCATGGGAAGATTTTGTTTCTCATGAGCTGTTAGTCGAGTGGATCTTGTAGGAAGACAGGAAAATGGACTATATGTTTCTAGGTCTGTATGTTTCATTCCTGATTTGCCTTCACAAAAACAGGCAGGATTCATCACAGAAAGTTGGAATAGACCTATAAGGATCATCAAGTCCAACTTCTGGCACCAACAGGAAATAACATTAACTCTGACTAAAACAGTGGCTTTTCCAGCAGGAAGATCCTTCTAACAAAATGATCAGAAGATGATGTGAGAGGTTAGTGGTGGGATTTTTGCCAAGTGCTCTTAAAATAAGTTTGAGGGTTAGTATCTGGGTCTGTCATTGTGGCCATATATGTAAATCTGAACATTTTAATCATAGTCTGCCATATTTTGGATTTGAGTCTTTTAATCTATACTAGTGAGCAAAATGTTTTTTGTAAAAGTGTGCCACATGCTCTAAGTACATAAGTAAATGTCAACAGTAATCCAGTGAAATGACTCTGACCTGTGAAGGATAACCTGTAATGAGGATTAATTTTGCCAGTGTTTAATTTAAATTCCTTATTTCAAATTTACATCTGATGAAGATGCACCTTTAAGTATTTGAGGTAGGTACTGTCTTTAAAGGCTTAATTCTCTCCACTTCAGACTCAGAAGTACAGGTCAAGAGCAGCGGCTAAATGCATAATTTTTAGCTACACCTCAGAAAGATGAAGACTCATGGTTCTTTACAGCACCTCACATCAGCACAGATCTTCCATCTCTGCTCACCTCTGACGCTAAAACTTTGTTCTGAATTAATTTCATGTGTGTGTGTTTGTTCCTTGCTTGTTTTTGGGTTTTTTTTTTTTGTTTTGTTTTGTTTTTTGGGGTTTTTTTTTTTTTTGAAGGTGGGTATTACTTTTGCATTTATAAAGAGCAGCCAGTGTTTTCCACATTAAAAAGAAAAAATCCTTTTCATTTAGTCTGTCAGCTTAACAGCCCTACATGGGCGATTTCCAACAACATCAGCATTCCATAGTCTTGTCTATTTTCTATTGAATGAAATATGATTATTTCAGTACTGCAGTAGTAAAGTATGAATTTGTGTGAAATGGCATCTGCCAGCTTTTATTTGTCTGTTGCTGTTCAGGTTTCTAACCAGGATAAAAAGGTATTTCACTGCAAGGATTAAGTAAATTTTTTTCAGAAAAAACACAGCACGGTGATTAAAAGTGCACATTCACGGTCTGATGTATTTGTACACATGGAAATACTGCTTAAAGGTGAAAAATATCTGTGCTGGAATTACATGAATTTTATCCTAGCCCTTGATCCAGAACAGTTGCACACTTCAGGACCATGAGGTGAGACTTAAAGAAAAGCTACAAGGTTTGCATGAAAAATGTTATTTCTTCAACAAATACAGGATTATTGCTAGAAAAATGTTATTCTTTACATAATATGTATGTTGACCATTTATCTCAATGGTACCTGTCATACTTCATCAAAGACAAGTTAGCATACTTCAGGTCACCTAAAGCAAATTATTAGAACATAAATGTTTTCATTTTTTCTTGTGATCTGGTACTTTTCCTGCAGCACTACATGTCCCTAATTAAGAGTGATATTTTCCTCCCATTCTGGGTCTAAAAGGAAAACATTTGCATGCTACATATTTCTGTTCATTACATACACACATGGAATCAATTGATTTCTAATATGAAAATCCATTTGTTCATATTTAAACCAATAAAAATATCCATTTTAAACTGACTTGCTCAATTTATTTGGAAGAAAACTTAGAGTTATGTAAACATACTCGACTCTATGTGAATTCCTTCCATTTTTGGCACAGATTAATTTATTTCAGTTTCTGAAATCTGCTACATGGACATGATTCTCTTTGTTTTAAGTGATCTTCGACCTAAACTCCTCCCAAGATTATCTCATATTGGTCTGCTCCAAAAGTAATGTTGCATATTATGTTTTATTATGTTATGAAGCAGATGGTGGTGACATGGAAGTAGATATTGAACCTGCCCATGAGTATGTTGTTGCCATTCCATTCCATGTGCAACAGATGGCAGCAGAGGGGCAGTCAGACGGAATGGTAATGCAAATGAAGCAAAGGTGTGTCAATGAATTTCTCTGTGTGGAAAAGGTGGCACCCACTGACATTCACCAATTCCTGATGAATGTTTATGGGGACCAAGTAGTGGATGTGAGCACAGTGAGTTGGTGGGTGGTGTGTTTCATCAACAGCAACAGTGATATGAAAGAAAAACCACATGCATAGCTGTCACACCATGAGATGAAGAGTTTCTTGATCAGTTCATTCATACAGATTGTTGGATTATGACCAGAAACTGTGTACAGAACTGAATATTGGTTTCAATGTGCAGGAAATGAAGTTGGCAATGTTGGAATATTTCAAAGTTTGTGTCAAGTGGACCCAACTGGAACATAAAGAAAATCATGCACAACTTTGTCAGGACGTATTGTATCAATATGAAGCTGAAGGTGACAGTTTTAATGGACTGCATCATTACTGATCACAAGACATAACGTCATCGTGATGAGTCAAAGTTAAAATGACTGTCCTTGGAGTGAGCACATGTGAACTCCCCATTGAGGAGACAGTTCAGGACACAACATTTAGTAGGTAAAGTGATGTATACTGACTTTAGGGATAGGAAGGGAGTGATCCCTCTGGATTCCTTGGAGCCTGGACAAATCATCAACTCTGACCACTACTCTGCAATTCTGATTAAGTTGAAAGCTTGAACTTGTAGAGTCAGGCCAGAGAAGACCTTTTTTTCTTGCAGTACAAGAAAGCAAGGCCTCATACCACTTTGAAGACACTGGACCCCATTGCCAGTCTTGGCTGCTCCATACTACTGCATCCATGGTAGTATTCAGATTTGTCATCTTCTGACTTGTGTTTTCACCAATGAAGACAGATTGTGTGGGCAATATTTTCCTAGGAATGACACTGTCATAGCAGCTGTGAAACTGTGGATCATCTCCACTGGTGGAGATCTTTATGAACAGAGCAGCAGGCTTTTGTTCATTGCCGGTGAAAATGCACAGCTAAAGAGCGTTTTGTTGCTGTGAATTTGCTCCACAAAACAGTGCTCTTTGTTGTAGTTTCCATGGAAATAAATAGGAGGTATTACTTTCAGAGTGATTTGTGTACATGCAACCACCTTTTTCTTTCCTGCTGGAACTTTGAAGTAAACAACACAGTAGTTCATTTTATAGTATAACACAATGCCTATACTCTTGATCAACTGACATTAATTTAGATTTATTTCCCCACAAAACTATGGTTCTCTTTCTGCTAATGTAGATACACCTCAGTTTACTTTCTCCTTTGTGAAAACATTTTTATTCTACTTGGAGAAGTGAAGTTTGGATCATGAACCAGTTAGTAAAAGGCAAATTCCTCATCCTCCCTTGTTTTGAAAGAAGTCAGTAAACAGAAAATACTAGCTTTTCATAAATTCATACTAGAAAGTAATTTCTAATAAGAAGTTCAAAAGAGGTTAGAAAGTATTAATCTATTTTCAGAGTTTGGGGCATCAGCTCATTAAAGGTAATATCATAAGCTTCCAGTCTGAAAGAGGCAATGACTCAAATCTGTAATGATTTCACTTTCAAATTTCTTTTATCTTAGCTGCTGCTACTTCAACAAATACAAGTGCTCCAGATCTAATACTCAGACTAATGAGCATTGCAGCTGATTACTAAAATACTGTAATATTTCCCAAGGCATAATGACATCTTTTTCGAAATTAAGAAAACAGAATACTTTTCTTCTTTGGTGTTACGACATATGACCTCAGCCTGAACTAGAGAACCAAATTTCACTGGGACTGTTGAAGAAAGCAGTGCTTCACCAGGATTAATTTTTCTTCACAGAAGCTTCTCATTTGCTTTCAGCCAAGCATTTGCACTGTAATGAATGAAAACCCTCACGTGCTTCCACAAATCTTGAATTCTCTGAGCTGTATTTTGATGCTTCTTTCATAGGAGTATTATTTTTTTTTCACCTTGTTTGTAGTTTTGGAAAACAAAAGTTCTTTAAATATTGTGCTTCAATAGGAGAAAAACAGAAAGAAAGCTAAAGAGCCCTTCCTGGATGACATCGCACCACCACTTTGAAAAGCCAGAGTGAAAAAAAATCTCTGTAAAAATACTCCCAAAACATGTCCAGTAAAGTTTATTTCTGCAGAACAAGCTGATGGGTCAAGAGAAAGTTATTATGAAGGGAAATTTGTATTTCTGGATTTGCTATGGGTTTATTCTTTAGCAAAGCTGATAGATAAGAAATCTGAGGCCAATGAAGGAAAACAGGTAGCTAGAGCAATCTTTGCCACCTTCTTGTTCTGCAAGTTCTGCTCCATGCATCCAAATAACACTACCAGATCTTCCTCTCATGTTTAAAATCAGTTAAAACCAATTATATTGCCTGTGAAACAAAACTGTTTGTTCCTGGAGTTTCAAATTTGGCAGTCAGTTTCTCCCAGCAATATTCAATTCAGTGAAAACAAATTTATCCTATAAGAGCTAGTTTAGTGACATGCTTGCTAACATCTGTGTCTATTCACTAATGATCTTGGACACGCGCTTAAAATGATGAAGACTTTAAGGCATGTCTTCCATTGAAAAGGACCTTCTGAGTGTGGATGGTTTCCTGTGTTCAAACAGTTGTCACCACCCAACATGCATAAATTTTGACTGCTTCAAAAAAAGTGTTTTTTAAACCAAACAGAAAGCACTCAATACGATCCACAGTATCAGACATCTGTGATCCTCAGTGGCAGAGAGCAACTAGCAGCATCTCAAGAGCCTTGCTGTGCAGTTCAGAGATATTTTTTGGCTCTCTTTCATTCTGGGTTTGAAGACAGATTGCTTTACAAGGTACACCAGCCTGCAGGGAATAGCAATTTCCTTTTTCCTCCGCAACAAAACAAATGTAACTTTTAAAACTGTTTACCTTTGATCAAAAATATATTACTTAGCGCACTAAGTAAATAGCTCTGTAATTTTTCACTGAAATTATTGCTTCCTGTGGCTATTTTTAGTGTTTTTATATTTGCTGGGCAATTGGTAACAAGAGCTGATAAACTTGCCGTTTGTTTTTTATTTTTATAATGATCTTAGAAAAAACATTTTGAAATATGAGCTATTCCTTAATAAACTACCATGCTGTCAGGAATTGTATGCAGCTTCCTCACTAAATAATCATGGGAACCCAAGCAGCAACCACAACCCACACATATAATGCATGAAATCATATGGAATACATATATTACATTTCTTTGGTAACATGTTCACCCAGGAAGCTCAAAACAAAGAGTAGAATATATTAAAAAAATGACAAATTAAAGAAAATACAAACCCATGCACACCTCTACCCCCCACTAATCATAAATCCAAGCAAAGTTTCACAAGAAGGTTTTTTAAATTGAGCGTATCTTTGGACTCTTTCCGGTGGTTTTTATTTTTTATTTTTTCTGATTTAATAAGTACACTGCAGATATATTTTCCAATGCACTGTGTTACTATAACTCACCGTCACTTTTTCTTTTCTGTGTTGTATAAGGCCATTGTATAACACATCTCCCTTCAGAGCTATCACTTTGTGTCACAGCTCCTTATCTTTCCTTGCTGTTTTTCTCTTTGGCTTTCATTTTCTGAAAGTGTCATCATCTGAAGTCTACTGTGGCATTATGAATCAGCGGTTATATTGATTATAAGCTCTAAGCCAGCTATCCCCTTTCCCTTCGATTCTGTGCCAAACAATGTCTTTGATCTACTGTTTGTTCTTTCAGGTCACAAAGAGAACATTTCGTTTTGTCTTCATTTGGCTCTGAGGCAATTTAAAATGCGCGTCTTTGATTTCTTTACTATTTAACAAATTCACCTTTTGCTAGAGGAAGGGAGAAATGAGGACACCCAGACACACTGCTATACATCAGTCAAATATATTTTAAAGAAAGGAGAGTGTGATTACTACTGACTGAATATAGCCCAGAAAATGTTTGACCCAAAGTTGTACATTGACCTAAGTTAGAATTTATTTCCTTCCTTCTTTGTGATTTATTTTCTTTTTTACATTTGCAGAACAGATTCTGAGTATTTTGGAATTAAGACCACCATTCCACTGTACTCCAAGCATGACACAACCCACTGTTTTTCCTCTGACTTTTATGATTATGCTATCTTTACAGTGTTCTAAAGGCTCATCACGTGACACAGTGTTAGTTAACAAAAAAATTAAAGCACAGACCTTTATAGTGGAAGAGTAACTTCATATAAAACTGGATTTCAACTCTTCAGTTGCTGCCCATACGCTCCTGTGACAGCAGTTATTCACTTTCCTAGCTGATTCTTCCTATATTTAAATGTATTCTTGACTCAAGCTGATAGTTTTTCATCATGGTAAGAACACACCTCACACTTAGTCTCTATCTAGAAAAGTGTGGAAATAACTACAATCTCCATGTGACTTTAGTCACTGAATTTTACTCAAATATCCTAAATGAGAATTCTTTAAAATGGAGAACTTATGTTTGTTTTTACAGTAAGTGTTTTGGGGGCGTTGGCATTATTTGTGAATTTAGCTGTAGAATCAACCTTAAAAATACATACAGTGGAGTCTTCTGGGGAAATTGATTTTGAACATTCATTCAGCTGTTCTACATTAGCTGATTTGCAACAGAGATGTAGGAGTCTGAAAATATGAAGGATTTTTTCTTTCCCTTTTTAATTATTTTCTTTATTTTAATTATTTAATTTATTTCCTCAGTATCAGTCCTTAAATGTCTTCCTACTGCAAGAGAACTTCTACCACTGATCTAATACATGGAAACCTGGGAATGCTATGAGTTTTAGTTTTTTACAGACATAAAGATAGAAAAATTCTGAAATATAAATAAAATGAATGAAGCTTCTTTCACAACAACCCTACTAAATACCCTACTACCCCTCTGCTATCAGACGTGCTTAATAAGGTTTTACAAGCCAAAACCTGGAGAAGAGGGATCAATAGATTTTAGGTTAACGATAAAATTTATTTTAGGTTTCTGGTATAATCCTTGTTACGTTGTGTGTTGTGATACATTCTTTGTCATGAAAAATGAGCATGCGTAATGAAGATAACATGCTAAGCATTAACATTTGGCTATAACTCATTCCACTGGTCTCACAATGGGAAGTGGCATGCTTACCCAGTCTCAAAGACAACAGAGGCATGAAGACGCAATAATGGCATGGCACTGCTCTATTGCATCTCTTCTGAAGGAATTATATCATATGCAGATATAAAGACAACATTATGCCTTTTTTTTTCCTCCCAAAAATTAAGAATTACAAAATATTTTTGTCTTGAAATAACCTTGTCCACACATCCATACCAGAATAATTAATTAAGTGTTAGAATACAGCCCCTTTTAAAACTAACTTCAAATTCCTTGTGAAAAATGACTTCTAGTGCAGTATTTGAAAGACATCTCTTTTTTCTGTTGTTTCTGAAACCCAGTCTTTTATATGTGATCCTCTAGCCCACAGGATATTTTATTGCTAGATAGTAAGGACAGGAATGAAAAGAAAGTGCTGAGCAATGAAAACTCAAACATTATTTGACCATCTGAATTCAGCTAAATAATTTTCAGCTGGTTTTGTATCATTGAACATGTAAAACACCCATCCTAACTGCTGCCAACTGCTGCAGTTGCAGCTGCTCTGCCTGACCAGCACCTTCTCCTGTTTCCAAACACAAGGTGAAGGGATAACAGTTTGACTTCCTCAGGAGCCAGACACAGCCCTTAAGTGCCGATGATGCAACCACATCAGGAGGAGAGGAGATAGACCATCATTCCTTGCAAATACTTTACAGGAAAGCAAACGAAACAAAACACAAAAACCAAACAAATAAAGAAACAAACAAACAAAACAAAGCAAAAAAACCACCACCAACAACAAAAAAACATTTACTGACATTTATCAAAAACTTACTCAAGATTTTGTGTAAGAAGAGATTATATAAGAGTTAGCTACCGCTTAATTTCTCCCTTATATTCAAGGGCATATTACTGCCTTGCTCTCCATTCATACACTTGAGATGAGGGCAGCTTAACCATACTCTTGGTACAGGTCAAGATCACAGGAAATAAGACACTCTACCTACCATGCAGCAATATGAATAGGAAAAAAAACCTCTAACAGTAAGACAGAGATAGCTGTAATACTTCGGAGGGCAGAGAATTCAGTCCACATGAAGGTAGCACTCAAGCACATTCCTTCAGAAGTCTTTCTTGGAGAACAATTCTTTCCCCAGTCATATTAAAAGAGTGGCACACATCAACTTTCTGCATATCTCCCTATACTGTGGAGATAAAACGTTCTTCCAATGACACCCCCCCAGCCCAGCTGGAAATAAGAGTTAAAATATAGAAAACACTATTAAGAAGGAGCTCCCGAACCACTGAATGCAACACCTGCTACCTCAGAAGTGCACAACACAACATTTCATACAATAATCAGATAACAAATTCATGAGCTAGAAAGGGTTAAAATAGCAATAAAACAACATTTGTCTTCTCTTAGACAACATTATTAATATTATTCCTCGCCTAGAAAATGGGTTTTCCTTCAGCTTCCAGAAAATCTGTCCCACGATCCCCAACTTGATCATCCTCCTGAGGTATCCAGTATCTTCCTCCATACTCCGTACGTTATTCTACGTAGTTCAATATTATTTTTTAAAAAGAAGACATTAAGTCTCTTTCATGGTTAGCTTACCTACTTTCTAATTAAACCTCTGATTCTTAACAGTAACCCTATATACAGCAGTGCAAACAATAATATTACTTCTTATTACTATTGACAAAAGCACAATATTAAGTTCAGACTGAAAGAAAGTGTATTAGCAAAATGGATCTTTTCATTCCTACTCAATGGGTGGGAGCAATATAAACTAAAAAGTAAGGTATTTGAATCAATCATACCTAGTATTCTAAAGGAACAAACGTAACAGGATGTCTGCTTAGTCCTCCGACAGTGTTTGCAGTATTATCTTTGCAGCTGAATAGTGAATCACAAGATGACTCAACCTCCGAAACATCATGATAACGATAAATAAATAAATAAAATCCTCCCTTCACACCAAGAAATTAGACACTTACAAACATCCTTACTGAAAAAAAAAAAAATGTCTGAAAGCAATTTGAAAAGAAATAAATGCAATTTGATTTTTCTTTTGATTAAACTCATCAGCCCTGCTATAGTTCCCATGAATAGACTTATCTGATTTCTTAAACATCTTTAACCTTTAAAGATGATTAGGGAATCATTTTTGTTGTCGTTGTTGCTGTTGTGCAAATGGATAGATACATTTCCCCAGCAAGTTTTGGAGACAGGCTGGTAGTAGGTACAATTAACTCAGCACATATCATTTGCAGCATCCTCACTTCTTTCACAGAAATCCTTGCCAACTGATACCAGGCAGAAGATTGGCTTTGCTTCCTCAAGCAGCTGCTCATCTTCCCACTTTGCTGGAGGTAAGTTGTCACAGTAAAGCAGCTGCTAAAAGAGTGGGAGGGAGACACCAATGAGCAGAAACAATTGTGTTGATAAAAAAAAGAGGAAAAAATAAAAAAGGAACAGCAATCTCACTTTCTTCAAACAGATTGAGTTCTACCACCTCTTATTTGCCCAGAAAGAAAACAGCATGACCAGGTGAACCTTGAAATGCATGAAATCTTGGAGACTTATGTAACACTGAAAGCCAACAAAAATAACCCTACTGATACTAATTTACTAATAATGAGTTTTGCAATCACATTTGACAAATTCAGAGATCTGAGGTTTGTGAAGATTCAGTGTGGATTTAATCTTATCTGTTTTAATTTATGAAGCCTGGCCTGAAAGAGGTGACAATTATTGACCTAAACACGGGAATAAGTTAAGACTTCCTAGGCTCGCACTCAAAAAAAAAAAAAAAAAAAAAAAAAGTAAATAGAAAGAACCTGAATTCCCACAAGTCAAGATCTAAGAAGAAACAATACTTGCGTGCATCAGTACTCTGATGAGTGTGGTAGTCAAATAAAAGAAACTGACCTGTTGATTTTTCTTGGAGAACTAGGCATGAGTGTAATATTTCAGGGTACAGTGCTAATTATCACACATGTTAATCTATTTCACAGATTTTTAAAACATGGAATTCTATTTTTTTTTTTGAATTGTCAAAACTGGTACTATTTGAATTATGTGTGACTGACGATCTGAACTTTGTTAAAATATTTTTCACTATTACTCATTACACTCATTTCAAGAACTAAAAGATACATAAAACCAAAAGTTATGCAGTGACAAGCTCTTTGAGAAGTTATACTGCATTTACAACACTTCACACCTGAAAAGATTGACCAAAGTTTCTTGTTTCTTGCTTCATTCAATTGTTTGAATGTTTGTTTGTCATCTTGCTTATCACTGGATCCCAGAATCATAAATTCCTTTGTGCTGGAAGGGGCCTTTAAAGCTCATCTAGTCCAACTCCGTTACAATAAACAAGTGCATCTCGACCAGGGTGCTCAGAGCCTGGCCCAGCCTCACTGTGAATGTCTCCAAATGGAGCTTTCATCACCTCTCTAGGCAGCCTGTGCCAGTGCTATGCCACCCTCACTGTAAAAATTTATATCCAACCTAAAACTCCCCTCTTTGAGCCTGAAGCAATTTTCCCCTTGTCTTACCACCACGAGTAAAGAGTCTGCCTACTTCTTTCTTGCAGCCCTGCTTTAGATACTGAAAAGGAACCATCATGTATCTCCCAATCCTTCACTCAGGTTGAACAGCCCCAGCTCTCTCAGCCTTTCCTCACAGGGGAGGTGTTTCATCCTTTGGATTATTTTTGTAGCCCTCCTCTGGAGGGACTCCAACAGGTCTGCATTCCTCCCATACTGAAGACTCCACATCTGGATGCAATACTTGAGGTCAGGTCTCACCTGTACATCATGGAGGAGCAGGATCTCTTGATCTGCTAGCCACACTTCTTTTGAGACAGGTACAAGACCTTGCTCTTGGAGTTAGTGAAACTCATGATGTTCTCCCGAGCCCAATGCTCAAGCCTGCCAAGGTCTCTCTGGATGGGTTCCCTCAGATGTGTTGACCATGCCACAAAACTTGCTCAGAGTGCACTTGATCCCACTGTTAGTGTCACTGGTGAAGGTAATAAAAGTATTGGTACCCATACTGATCCCTGAGGAATGCCAAATGTCACTGATCTCCATCCAGACACTGAGTCATTGACCAGCACTCATTGAGTTCAATCTTGCAGCCAGTTCCTTGTCCATCAAACAGTCCACCCATCAAAACCATATATTTCCAATTTGGAAAGAAGGATGTGGTGGAACACCATGTCAAAGGCCTTACTAAAGTACTCATAGATGACATCAGTGTCTCTTCCCTTGCCCTCTGCTGCAGTTACACCATCATAGAAGTCCACTAGGTTGGTCAAGCACAGCTTCCACTGGGTGAAGCCATGCTGGTTCTCTCATATAACCTCCCTGTCTTCCATGTACCTTAGCATAGCTTCCAGGAGGATCTGTTCCATGACCTTTCCCAGCACAGACATGAGAGGATCTAAAGGCTCACATCCTCTAGAAATTCTCTACAGCCCTAGAGGTTTCTTTTTCTTTCTTTTTTTTTTTTTTCTTTCTCATAAAAGCTGTGCTTATCCTCTAATAATGTGAAGTCCCAGATAGTAAGAGTGCTGACAGTATTGATCATCTGACAAGCTAGAAACACATTTACAAGGGATAGATTTCATTTATTTGGGCAGAAGGGCAAACTATATTCCCATATTGTAAAAAGTCAATAATCTACATAAAGTAAGCATCTTCTTTATTAGATATTAAGAAAAAATGAAGCAGGCCCCGAAGTTGTAAAGAGATATCTTTCATAGCACTAGAGCTTTAATGCATAACATAATCCTAGCCTTGAAATCAGTATCAGAAAACGTAAAAAAGTGGGAAAATGGAAGACATGAGACGTGTATTTAAATGTAGGATATCATGCACAACAAAGCCCGTAGTCTTAGTACCCTTATTCCCTACTTAGCTTAATAAGATAATGAAAAAAATATAAGTAGGTAATGAAACATCAAGTTGTGTGACACATAAGGAATAGCTGGGCTTCATTAGTGACACTCCTTACAATAGATCCTGTGAAATACAGGAAGCTGTGCAGCTTACACAAATAAATGCATTTCATACAATATACTTGTAAATAGTCTTAAATTTTATTCCTGCTTTCCCAAATTACAGCAATCATACTTTTTAGAACCTCATCACTATTTTTTGGTTTTGCCTGTTTGTGGTTCTTCTCTCTTGTAATTAAAAGTGCTGCTTGACTGTTTGTTATTTAAGAGAGATTTAATAAAAAGATATATTCTTCTAGTTTAAAAAAAAAAGACCACAGTTACAACAAAGAGTAGAAGAAACGACAAACTTAGCAAATCTAAACTGGCATTTCTAGGTGGTATAGATGTGCATAGCATCTTCGTTTCCATTACAGTATTTCTCTCTCATTTTATTCTGATCTTTTTTTTTTTTTTTGCCACAGATGTAACCTATTTTTTGTTTTGTTCGTTTGCTGCTTTTTTTACCGCAGCATTTTTTTTCTCCATTGTATTTTTCATTTTTCATTCTTAAGAGAAATACAAAGCAGGGATCTATATTTCATAATCAACTACATGCCGATTAGAAAAATATATCAGAGTTCTTAGATCTGAATATTAAATCAACGATTGTCAAACAGATTCAAAAGTAGCCTATGTTTGTCCGTCATAAATCTGAGCTACCTTGACTTCAATAATTCTCAACTCTTCAACTCTCCACAATACAGAAAAACATTATAGCAAGAACTTCCCGCAATCCCCTTTTAGGGATGCTAAAATTCTTGCAACTCATCTTCTGAGACAAAAACTTCTGATGCACAGAAGTTAAATAATACACATGTACCCTCCAAAAACATGTATTTTGCTTTACTCTGCATATTTGAGTGGTGTCGTCTGTGCTATGGGCTCTTCTCTGCTGCCCCACGTGGGAGAGGAATGAGAATGAGGGAGAATGGAGGCCTTTAGCCAGATTTCCCATGGAAGGCCACATTGTTATTTGTCTCCCTGAAGTGTCTTCTAACTCCAAACAGTAGTAGCATGTCTGACATTGTCTGACACCAAAGAGTAATTTCCTACTTTTCTTGTTCACTGGTGACGTCAGATATCTGTCAGGCAGAATCAGATGATCTGCCTGGTGTTTTTCCATTTGCCTTTACAGGAAAATTAGCTAATACTGTATGAACAGCCAACTCTTTGAAGCTTTTTACATGCAGATGCTTGTAATAATTTGTAATAATTCTCATGCTTGGGAAACATGAGATTTCCAGTGGCTAACTGATATCAATTCATGAAGGAGACCTTAGCTAGGCAGATATTTGATGAGGAACGGGTGATGTAAATTATCTTGTATGTGGAAACTCATGAATTCATGGCAACTTATAACCCTCACCATGAAACATAGTGGTTCAACAATACTAGTCTCTCCTGCTTTAATTTTAATGTTACTAAAACCTTTGTTGGTGGAAGCTCATGACAAAAAACTGGAATACAGTCCACTTCTTGTATACGTGCTACAGAAAAATGCAGCTGTGATAATTCAAAAACTTTTGAATTCTCACTGGTGCAGTATTCACGGTAGAGCCATTATCAGATCCTGAACACTGACACTGAACCGTGGGTTGCCGCATGTCACTTGTAGAGTTCAATCACGTTAATTACCTCTTCTTTAATTTTTACAGTCATCATTCTAGAAAAAATTCCAAGAGTCCCTTCAACAAGCCAAGCCCAGAGCGAAGACAACTAATGAAGACAAAGGTGTGGAGGTCTTCAAGGGACACTGAATCCAGAATTTTAGAAGTTTTAAAACCCCAAGCTAATGCTTAGATCCCTGAAAAATTGTTCCCAGGTCAACAAAGCTCATGCTGTTCCAACGCACACTGGGATATTTTACTTCAATTAGTGTGCAAACGGGAAGTAACAAACAAGGGAAGTTGGATTAACTGACTCCTGCAGTACCGAACAACTGCTTGCGGAAAGCCCAAGCTGTCAAATAACAGGCCGTAGGTTTTCATTCCCCTTGGACATTAAGTGATAAATGCTGCCATCATTTTACTGTAAAACAGAAAAGAATGAAACAAAATCACTATAAACATCGACACTGCGTATTAGTCTGTGAAGAAAACTCAGCAAACAGGTGTTTCAACATTAATAATCTATCATCTCTCGTGATTTTATCAGTATCTTAGAGGAGCATTTGAAAGCAGCACAGCTGGACGGAAGCATCATTTTTCCTGTGTGCTATTTTTGAGTGAATTCTGAGTGCAGGAGAAATTCCTGATTGACAGCTGTGGAGAATACATTTATCCACAGACCAGGTAGAGGCTAGACAGCAACAGCAAAGGCTGGCCCCCACTTCAACTCTGACCTTCAGGGGCAAGTGAGGAGCAGATGTGTTTGTGTTAGGGTCAAGTTCCATCAGCCATGGGTACCTCTGATTGAGTGCTTCGTGTGCACTGTTTATTTATTTATTTTTTTAAAGCAGGTCTATTACTTTGGAGCAAGGAGAACTGTGCTGCTCAGGGAGATGAGGATTTATCCGAGTTTGGGCAAAGAAGTGGTTCTTCTTCCTCTCATCTTTGAAAAGGGGTTTCTGGGGTGCTTCCTATTCCTTTCAGTCAAATTAACTTATATAGGTAACCCCGCTGTGGTTAAGATGGGGTAGAAACTTTTGATTATGAGGAAATTGCCAACAATAATTATTGCTTCTGCTGTACCTCCTCGGCAGAAAACACCCCGTAGAACAATAATTAATGCCCTAAGGTAGTGAGGCCTTTTTTACCCATGGTATGAGTAAGTTCTCTTTCACTTTTTCTTTCTTTTCTTTTTCTTTTTTTAATTCTGTTGACTTGTTTTGCTCTCACTTTGCCTTTTTTTGACATTTCCAATCTTGATTTCTCAAGTAACATTAGAACAGTTAGCCATCCAGTGCAAGGGAAAAGCTATATCAAGAGCTTTTATAGCTAGGATGCTTGCTCATGTGCTGCTTTAATTGTGTACGCCCATGCATGCATCTGTATAATTTTCAGTGCTTTGAATTCTTCAATAAAACCCACTTTTTCTTTTTAAGAATGAAACAGGATTTTTAAGATCTCTCCTAAACTGGACCGTGAATATCTAATCACAGCCCACAAAGCCACTGTGTAAGTAGTGAACAAATTTGGAAAAACCTAATCTTGTTTTGCCCCAGACAACAAATAATCCAACCGAAACAAACACATTCACTTTCTGGCACTCGCTCCACAAGGCTTGTCTTGTAATCTTGATCCAGGGAACAATCTGGAGAAAACTAAAGATTAAATGCAGTTTTGTTTCATAAGCTATTCCTTTTTATTTTCTGGACCCTCAAAATGCCTACGTGTAAAGTACAGGTATATAGCAAGAGAACATGGATACACAGAGCATCCAGGGAAGGAGAGAACTGTTCAGATCAGAAATTGAACATATACACCAAAAGTGAAACTTACTAATTTGCACAATTATTTCCTTTTATACTTTTTTTTTCTTTAATTTATTTTATGTGAGCACAGTGAGGGGTGGGCGGTGAATTTCAGCAGTGGCAACAGCAACGTGAAAGACATGTTCCAGACAGCCATGAACAACATCTCGATCTGCTCATCCAAACAAGTCATTGAATTATGACCAGGAATTGTGTATAGAACGGAGTATCAGCTTCAATATTTGGAAACAATGGTGGAGAGGTGGGAATACTGCAAAGTTTGCACCAGATGGAGCCCACAGATACTGACACAAGAACAGAAAGAATGCCACATGTCAGTTTGCAATGACCTACTCAACCAGTATGAGGTGGCAGTTTTCTTCTATTGCATCATTACCACTGAAGAGAAGTGGTGTCACCATGATGAGCTGGAGTCAAAAAGTCAGCCCACAGAATGGTGATATATGAATTCTCCTTTGAAGAAAAAGTTAAAGATGCAGCCCTTAGCAGGAAAAGTGATGTGCACTGTCTTTTGGCATAGGAATGGGGTGAACCCTCTGGATTTCTTGGAATCCAGAAAAACCATCAAGTCTGACCACCACATTGCAAAGCTGAGTAAGCTGAACGTGCTTGCAGCCCAGAAGGTCAAACATATCTCGGGTTGCATCAAGAGAAACGTGAACAGCAGGTTGAGGGAGGTGATTCTGTCCCTCTGCTCTGCTCTTGTAAGACCCTACCTGGAGTACTATGCCCATTTCTGGGGACTCTAAAACAAGAAGGACATTGAACTGTTGGAGAAGGTCCGGAGGAGGCTCACAAAGATGATCAGAGGGTTGGAGTACGTCCTCTACGTTGACAGTCTGAAGGAACTGGTGCTCTTCAGCCTGCAGAAGGCTCTAGGGGGACCTTATAGCCACCTTCCAGTACCTGAAGGGGGCCTGCAAGAGAAAGACTTTTTAAGAGTGTGTAGCAACAGTACAAGGGGAAGCTGTTTTAAACTGGAAGATAGTAGATTTAGACTCGATAGTAGAAAGAAATTCTTCACTGCAAAGGTGGTGAGACACTGGAGCAAGTTGCCCAGTGAGGTTGTGGATGCCCCTTCCCTGGAAGCATTCAAGACCAGGCTGGATGGGGCTGTGAGCAGCCTGGGCTAGAGGGAGGATGCAATCAGATAATCTTAAAGGTCCCTTCCAACCCAAACCAGTCTATGCTTCTAAAATTCCAGAATAAGACCAGAAAAGAAGGTATTCTTTCTCAACACAAGAAAGACAGGTCTCATACTATTTTTAAACAGTGGAGGAGATTGCTGATCTTGGCTGGACACATTTTATAGTCCAGGTTTGGCACCTTATAACTTCCATCTGCTTGGGCCAATGAAGATGGACTATGTGGGCAATATTTTCCTAGCAACGACATTGTCACAGCATCTGTGAAACAGTGGGTCACCTCCTCTGGTGCAGATATTTACTAATGCAGCATGCAGTTCATCACGTGTGAAAATGCTCAGCTAGTGGTGGTAACTACACTGAAAAAAAACCAAACAAAAACATCTTGTAGCTGAGAATTTTCTCTACCATATAATGTTACTATTCTCTTTGTAGCTGTTGTAGTTTCCATGGAAATAAACAGGAGGCAATACATTCAGAGCAACCTACTTACATTTTCATACATAAAACACAGCGGAATAATTAGTCTTGCTTATAACAGAGAAGCGTGTATAAGTGGAAAGACTACCCTACTGTAACCTTACAACTATTACCATCAAATATACCTGTGATAATTTGATTCTTAAAATGGAAAGATGCTTTTTTTTTTCTCCAATTTGTGAATTTATTGCCTGCAACTGATCAGAGAATGCCTCAGCCCTGAAAATACACCATGTAGCAAATTAAATCCTAGTCAGTGGGAAAAATAGTCTCCTGCTTCACATCAGGTTACATGCATTTACTTTCAATTAATTGTCATCTTTTTTACTCAGCTCTGAAGAAAATCTATTTGTGCAGTTTCTTAGACAACTTTTCAATTTTTAGCTCTTGGAGTCATTCTAGCTCGCTTGCTGCGACATAAATTAGAGCTCAAGTTAGAAACCTGTAAGGCACTGGATAATGGGGAAAATGCTCAATTAAAGACAGTAATAATAACGCACATTATTTACTCATCTGTTTTTAAGATCAGTGACAGAAAGGTGGGGAACATTAGTGAGAGGCAGTTAGGGGGAATGACTGTGTAGAAACCTTTGTGGAAACATGAACTTTTATTTAACACAGTCTATATTTACCTGTGTCTGGATAGTAAGGTTTTATTTGTTTGCTTAGCTTTTATTTATATTGTTTTTAATGTGATATAGGGTTGATTGTGTGGAGTAACATTTACTCTCTGTACAAGTATGGAGTTCTGCCCTTTCTCATGGAAAACTACTGTTGTCCCTTTTAAAACAGTGGCTTATCTCTGGAAAATATTAAAGGGCAAAAAAATCTCATGGAAAGCAGATAAGAGAATTGACCGGTCTGGTTGGGAGTGCACCATAAATAAAAGACCAAAGTGATGTGTTAGTTTTGAACAAAACTGGAAGCTGGGACACCTGCACACCTCTCTCTAGCAGAAGACCACTGCAGAGAACAATACCCAGAAATTCATTTTTCATAGAGAATTTATTCACTTTATTTTTATAGGCTGTTTACAATTTATGATTACTGAGTATGATTATTACTATTATTGTTATTATTACTTATTGTATTGTTACTATTGCTATTATACAGGTGAAAGAAGGATATTTAATGACAAAATGTAGGTTCCTAAGGCAAAGAGTCCCACAGACCTAGCCAGCTTAGACTTTCTTTTCATCACTTGGCTGTAGATGACTCCAGGGCATCCTTGGAGATAACCTTTCCCTGTGTAAAAATCTCTGGTGGGAGAGGCCAGAGCCTGCTTGAACGTTGCATGAATTTCTTAATGCACAACCCTCTACTTGCAGCTACGAACAGCAGTTTACTTCCAGATACAGGGACACAACAAATGTTTCAGCAACACGTGTTTAACTGCTCTGCACTGGCACTGCAGGACTCATCTCCTCAGGTAATGCTGAAGTTTTCCACAGAGTGCTGAACAAGTGGTTGCTGAATCACACAGCATACTGCAATGAAAGCACTGTTTTTACAAATGTATTTGATACTTGTATTTGATTTTTTTATATATATCTGATTTTATTTTTATTTGAACTATCTGCACTTTGAAGGTAAGTGTCTGCGTGCACATATTTCTACAATTCCAGATGGTCCTGTCCAAGTCCATGCTGTTTAGCTCCCACGGAGAGTCTCATTTCAAACCAAAGCACAGTGTCCATTCTTACACTTATCTCATTACTCGCACGGTATTTGCAAAAGGCTTGCAAATTGATTCAAGTCGGTGTTCAAATCTGTCAGATCCACTTTGAAGAAATTATTGATAGGTGCTTTCTAGCTCAAGCACTGTCTGCACAACATACATCGGGTGATATAAAAGGATTACGATGAGCACAAAAACTTTCCCTAATATTACTGATCCAGTGATGAACTGCTCAGATTACGTAAAAGGCTCTTCTTCTTCTAGGACATATTTCATATTTCAGCACACCAAAGAGCAAATCAGGAACAGCTATTTCAATTACACTCTCAAATTGCCTCTAGAAAGAAAAACCTCTAACTGGCATCTATCTTCTGCATACTCTCTTTAAAGCTGCTAGTTACATGCCATTAAACTGTAAACTATTATCTCTGAGAAGCTGAAGTCTTATCACAAACATGAATGTTTGTATGGGATGGATGGGAAGGGACCTCAAAGTCTATCCAGTCCCAGACTCCTGCCATGGGGAGGGCTGCCATCCACCAGTTATAGCTGCCCCAGGCCCCATCCAACCTGGTCTTTGGAAACCTCCAGGGATGGGGAACCCAGAGATGCTCTGGGCAGCTGTGCCACCAGCTCACTGCCCAATGAGTAAAGAATTTCCTCCTACTGTGAAATGGACCTACAGTAAGAGGGATATCCAATATTGCCACTTTTTAGGGCACATGTAATGTATCGTAATGCTTTTTAGATACCACACTTTCAATCTAAATTAAAGATCACTTCAAAACAAAGAGATACGTCTCAGAAATACATGCCTTAGATATTCAAAGACATATATGGAAATATTTTTAATAATCATTGGTCCTAGGTTTTTGCAGCAGATCAAACTCAGTGTCTTAATTTTGCTTTTATGCTCCTCTGTACATGAATCTATGAAACAAGTCTGCTTCACACAGCTGGCATGCAAATGCCTGTTGGTTTCTTTGATCCTAACATGTTTTCAATGACTTTAGAATCAGCGCTTTAATAACTGAGACTCTATTTGTAAGTTTCACCCCAATAATATGTGCAATCATAACGTCTCAGGAAGAAGAAAGAGCAGAGAAGCAAGTTTCAGCACTTCAACTTTTTGCTTCTTATTTTGATCCATAGTAAGAAGACACTACTTCTCTTAACACAACAAAGCAAAAAAGAAAATTCTTTCAAGATGCTGTAAGCCTGAAAAAAGGGCCTATATATATTAAATTATATATATATATATATATATAAAAATCTTGTGTACATACACCTAGTAATGTTAAATGAAGTTGTCAAAAGCGGATGGCACAGATGCAAAGTGTCAACACAAATGAGCTTAAACAAAATGGTCTTCCTGGTCCATGTTAAAGACTGAAGATCTTCTACTAAAACATTCAGAGTATGCCACTGGTGCAATGAATTCAGTGAAAAAAAAAAAAGGATGCTGAAGATGAGTAGTTTTTAATATGTACAGATATTAGATTGGGCAGTAAATGATCTATCGGCACAAAGAGTAAAGTCAGTGGAAGGCTAGGACACTTGTTTCTGTACAAAATTGACAAAATAAATTTCTGAGTAATTTAAAAACTAATATGATATAGAAGCGCATTTGTTTTTAACACAAAAACACATTAAGATTCCAAATTCGATATTATATTTACGAGGTGAAAGAATGAAGATTTTTAATCAGTATTTGGGCCTATGTTCCCGTTACAAACTTGTTTGTGTATAAACAAATCAGATTTGTTTCAGAAAAATATATCTGAAGTATATGAAAGAGATGCACTTTATGTTTGCTACATAAATAATCAAGTTTTGATTATAAGGTGAAGTTCATGTTTGTTATAAAGGCAATCTTAAGTAGTTCTTTGACTGCATTTCTAGATTGTTTTATAGTAGTCTATGAGTAATGGTGAAATTTACCAGCTTATCATGACTGATGTGTGAAATATGCCAAATTTTTTCACAATTTGCAGAAGGTCATAACAAGAAGCATAGGAGTTGATAATACAGCATGAATTCTACTTTGCATTGTATCTACCCACTTATTTTAGGAAGTGTATTTGTCATTACATTTTGTTAGAGGCGCTGCTGTACCTTTGATACCATCACAGCAAAACTGCTTTTACTATTATGACAAAGCATATTTTTGTCTGTTATTCAGAAATCAAATCATTTGATACAGCACTGTCATGGAAGAAATAACTAATGACACTCTAGAAGGGGAAGACCACAGAGTACTTGACCTTTAAACTGGCAAGGACATTTTGCATGATGAGGACATCAACATATTTCTTCTGCACTTTTCCTCTTCTGACTGCTTTACAGATTTTGGTGCTAGGTCAAAAAAATTTGGACCAATACTGCTGTACTGCTGTTCCTGCCAGACCACTTCTACTTGCAAAGGAAAAAGACTTACCAATTTGTTATGACACTTACAGGACAGCTGAGCAATTTCTGACTGGGACATTTAAGTAAATAAGCTTACAAAACTGAAGTTAGTTAGTTAGTTTGCTTGTTGTAATAAAATCTAATCCTTGTTTATAGCAGGCAGAACTTTTCAGCAAGAATTACACTTCTTACTGGACCTGCACTTTTCCTCCTGGTCTTCAGTACTAATGGTTTATAAATAACATTAAATGTAATGCCACAGAGAACGATGAAAGGCATTTCAATAAATACAGCAAGAATCACAGATGAAGCTTGGAGTACGTGAGCTGCCTCTGCATGGGCTGAGTGCAGAACATGAGAGCAATGCAAAGCAAGAAAGCTCCAGGGCTGCACCATAACATGCTGAGCAATGCATGGGTGGGCATAGAGTGTGCAGTAGGGACGCAGTCCTAAAAGCATGGGTTCAGGCTCCTCAGACAGCCTAACATGAAGCTCCATTTCACTTCAGTTTATGGCTATTGATATAGATTGCTATGAGGTCTTAAAGGACCCATGAATGTCCTTAAGTCAACACATCCCGGTTAGAAAATACTATTCCAAGTAGACACATTTTCTTTTATAAGACTAAAGGGACTGTAGCTGCTGTTAGTGTTCACAGAGTTTTCAGTTTCAGAGTAAGCTAGTTATAAACACCATTTACCCCAAAATAAATAAATAAAGTGCATGCTGCTCCTACACGTACACAAAGATATTGGTGGTATGGAAGTAGAGGCTGAACCTTCCCACCAGTATCTCCTTCCATTTTGTTTCTGTGTGACAGATTACAGCACAGGAGCAGTCTGATGCAATGGCTGTCTGACATGGAAGTGCATTTGATGCAGAAGTGTGTCACTGAAACCCTCCATAAAGAAAAAGTGGTACCCACTGACATTCACTGACACTTGCAATATTTTTTTTCCCCATTCTTTGTTTTCCACCCCTGTACTATCATCTCAGCATTTTCTCTTCTCTTAAGAGCACATATTTCTCATGGTAACACTCGCAGACACGTGTCACAATATTCTTAAAGCTGGAAATCATTACAGTATTCCCCCATTATCTCTAAGGTAAGGTAGAAAGATGGCAATAACAGAAAAAAAAAAAATCAGCATCTGTTCCAAGAGCTCTGCATCTTTCCTGTGCTGGGTGCACTAAAATGGAAAGTATCTCTGCAGGAAAGGACATGGAGGTCTGGTAGACACAAAATTCCAGCTCCTCACTGCAAAGAAGGCTAATGGTATCCTGGGCATGCATTAGGCAAAGTGTTGCCATCAGGTCAAGGCAGGTGAACATTTGTGAATCCACAGCTGAAGTGCTGGGTCCAAAGCTGGGCTCCCCAGTACAAGTGTGATAGAACAGAGATACTGGAGAGAGTCTAGTGAAGGGCCACCCAACTTACTGAAGGACCATGTCCACTTGTGCTATGAGACTGAGAAAGCTGGGGCTGCTCAGCCTGGCAAAGACAAAGCTCATGAGGTTCTTATAAATGTCACAGAATCACAGAATGGTTGACTACCCATGCAGTCCAATCCCACTGCTTCAAGTAGAATCACCTAGAGCACATTTCTTTAGGTCATATCTAGGTGGGTTTTGAATATATCCAGAGAAGGAGACTTGACACCCTCAGTGGGCAGCCTGTTCCAGTGCTCTGTCACCCCAGCAGTGAAGAATATTCTTTTCATGTGCAGGTGGAACTTTCTGGGTTTCAGTTGGAACCTGTTGCCTCTTGTGCTGTTGATGGGTACCACAGAAAACTGATCCCATCCTGCTGACACACTCCCTTAAGATATTTGTGCTCATTAACAATCACAGAATCATAGAATAGTAGGAGTTGGAAGGGACATCTAGAGATCATCAAGGCCAACCCATATATAAGATCCTTTCTCTGTCTTTTATTCTTTAGAGTAAAAGAGGCCCAGCTCTTTCAACCTTTCCTGTGAATCAGTCCCCAGACTGTACAGGTGTAAAAGAATACTCCCCCCCAGATGCAGGATCTTGTATTTGCCTTTCTTGAACTTCATGATACTCTTCAGTCTGTTGAGATGAATATGAATAACAGTGTGGTCCTCTGGTGCATCAGCCACTCCACTCAATTTAGTGTGAGCAGCAAACTTGCTGAGGGTACACTCTGTGCCTTCATCCAGGTCAGTGATGAATACATGGAATGAGACTGGATCCAGTACAGACTGCTGGGGAACACCACAAGCTACAGTCTCTCAGAGCCACTATCATCACATTCTGAGCCAGTTTTCAAAACAACTTAATGTCAGCTCATCTATCCCATACTTTCTGAGCTTGGGAGACACTGTAGAAAGCCGTGCTGCAATCCAGGTAGAAAACATCCACTGCCTGCCCCTCATCTACCTAGCCAGGCATTCTATTGTAGAAGGCTATGAGATCAGTTAAGTATCTTTCATGTATTTTTTGAAAAGCGTGAATTCAGTAAGGACTGTAAAAAGTAAATTAGCAGAGGTAGCTGAGCTATAAACCTCAGCAATGCCTTTGTCCTAAAAACATACTTGAATGAATAACCCCTTTTCTGGGGTGTCAGACGCTAATTCTCAGGTAATGTTTAGTTTTTTATAGGCTCATGTGGAAACCACAGTCAATTTCTGATGATCAGGAAGTCTAGTAAGGTTCATTACTGTTGGTATTTAGATACAAAACAACATTCCTAAATAATTCAGCCAAACAAAGAACCAACTGGATCGTAATGTCAAGAGTTCTTCTGCTGACAAAGAAAGTCAATGATGCTGCAGATTTTCTGACACTTACTGCGTTGATTGACGTGATACTGTCGTTATTTTCCACCATATATTTTGAATTCTCTGGGAAACATAAAAGGGTATGCAAATATTCTCCTTCATGCTTTACAGGATATAGCATTTATCCTCCTAATGCTCCAGCCAAAATCAGCACCTGGATGAAGAGCAGCTGGCTAAAGCTGAACCCAGGGAAATTATTGCCAGTTTGAAAAGGGAAGCTCTTAGAACTTGCCTTTTCAGTTTATAATACCTGCCCCCAAAACCGTTAAAATCCTAGTCATCATTTCCCCCCATTATCAAAGATTTGGCTCTTTTACAAGAGCTTTTTAGTATATATAACACTTCCTACTTCACTCTTTCTAAAGTCCTATGAAATACACTAAGAATGGAGTTTTCCTTAGAACTCCTCAGTTTCCTTAATGAGTATTTTGTCTGAGCATTTATATATTTATCTCATATATATATTTATCTCATATATATATATATATATGATATTTCCCATTAACATTAATGGAACTTGCTCACACAGAGAAGAAAATATGTACTTTTTTTCTTTATTGACATCTAAACCGTCACTGTCCTGTCATCCAATTTCCCTTTTCAGATTATCTCTAGCATTACCAATGTATTAGCTTTCTCACTTAGTTTTTCTCTATCTATCTTGATGAGTTTCTGTTCCTTGTATTTGTTCTTTTTAACATATGTGCATGAGAAAACCTATACATTAAATTGCTCTTTGTTCCACTGTAGAGAAAGCATTAATATGGAGGTAAGGCATCCCAGATAATAAAATTCCTAGGCTGGACACAACTCTGTAGGTGACTTTGTAAATGAATCTTAATTTCCAACTAATAAAATGAATGGCATAATAGTGATCTGCTTTTAACAAATAATATTAATAATAATAAATAATAATAATAAAAATAATAATAATTAGGAGAGTGCAACAGGGACTTAGGAGAGGAACTAAGTTATACCGTGAGAGCTGTAGAACCAAACTGGGTACAAGGACCTACAATAGGATCTTTTTATTTGCTCTTTCTTCAGATTTACTGCACAAATTGATCTATATTGTTGCAACAAGTAATATGTCACAACAGAGAAGGACCAGTAATGTGAAACTCGTGAAGTTGGAGTCTGAGCTGCAATATGTATTTTGTCAGAGCTTAATGTGGACTAACAGTAACTTGTATTTGTGGATTGATTGCTCCCACTGATGGCAGTGTTTTAGATGTTCTCCTGAAGCACATTATTCTGCTCATTTCCAGGGAAAAGAAATTCAGCCTGTGGCTCCAAGACCACAGAGCAAACACAAGTGCAGAAAGAGGGGATGATTAGCTTCAGAACTATGCTCCTGATGCAAACTAAAATTCTAATCTAGATAGAAGACTGTCCAGAGATGTTTTTGAATACTTAGTCTTGGCATTAATCATAACTTGGTTGGACAAGTCTCTGATCAGTGTGGTCTAAGTTGTCTCTGATTTGAGAAGAGGTTTGATCTCCAGAGATCTGAATTATTCTGTGATTTTGCATATCCTCTGTAGTTGAAAGATAGTGCTGCCATGTCATAACCAGCTTTTACACATTCAGCTATGCGGACATTCACAAACAATTTTTGTTTTACTCAAATTTGTTGAAAAATGTTTTCATTTTCCACAGGCACCACTGTGACAAGGTGGAAAGGATCTTTAGCTCCAGCTTAGTTAAGAGAACAGATAGAAGTTCTTTTCAGCAACAGGACCAAATAGTTCCAGTATGTAATTGGAGATATTTAGTAGAGAATGGAGGATAAGATCTTGAGCAGCAAAGAGAGCATGAGGATGGGACCAAAACTGGAGAGTAGAGCATTACTTACTATTCACCTCTATTCCATTCTTAAGGGAAGTTAAAATCTCTTAGATTTTGCATCATTGCAATGCAAAATGGGTAGCTATGAGCATCACTACTTTGTAGAACCCCAAGAAAATCACACTGTACTTTCCAGCAATGAAGGAAGTGACTCAATATGTCTTCGTATAGGATTGCAAGTGTAGGTGTGGGTGCAGGTCTGGGACAAGGGAGTGCATTTTCATTATAAATACTTTCTTTCTCTGAGAGAAAATAGAAACTAGTAAACCATGGTATCATACTGGAGGATAAAGTGAGATGCAACAATCTGAGTTTCTTGCAGAGACTAAGAAGTCAGTACTTATGGATCTGTTTGACATTAGTGAGCAGACAGCCCACCATGCAGACCAGGTCAGAACAAGCTGTTCTGACCTTCCACTTTCTGGACCCCAGGGAGGAAGATTTTTTTTTTCCTTTCCTTACTATTTTTTCTTTTAACCATTGATTTTTTTTCTTTTCCTTATTTATTTATTTATTTTGTTCCAGGTTTTGTTTTTGTTTTTTGTTTTTATTATATTCCCCCTAGGCAGATACATATCACAACTACCGGTAATTGTCCATGATTCCCTGTATCATATCCTCTAGGGAGCCCTCTGTAAGGGAAAACAAATGATTTTGACTTTTGAGGTGTAGATTTGCCCTTAAATTATCTCTTTTATCATCTTAGACTGTAAAGCATCAATAAAGGAAAATCAAAAGGAAGGGGTGAAAAAAAAAAAAAAGCACAAAAATCCCTAGCATCTTATGAAGTTAGGAAGAACAGATTCGTCTTTTAGGTATCCAGTAGGAATTTCACTTGGCAACAATTTTTATATTTCACTTCCACACTGCTGGGGGAAATGTATAAGCAGTAACACTGGTGAAAAAAACATTGTAAATCTCATTGTAATTCACATTTTCAGATCCCTTTGGTGAACTGGAAATACTGTCACCAGTCCAGAAACTATCTGCTTTTCTCCTGCCCTGTTCTTCCTTCATTCCATGCCCCATTCCAAGAAGCACCTTAACTAAAGGTGCTCCACTGAAGAAAGAGATCACAAGCAGGTTGCAGGAATTAGCACGACTGTCCAAGTCTTCTCACCTGCTACAGTGATGCATTTATTTACAGTCAAATGGGACTGGAAATGCCAAGCAGTCTGCTGCAAAGGTAATTTTTATTTAAAGCAAAAGGCTGAAGGGTTGGGTTTTGTCCCAGAAAGAAGAGTATGAGTTGTGGGATGGGAAGAGAGCGGTGCCAAAAGCTAGATAACACTCAGTGTGTTACCCGCCTGAGGTCTCAAGTTATGAGAAAGTGAGAAAAGCTGCTCTCTGCTTCTGCGTAAGACAGTTATCCCGTGTGTCCTGGGACACAACTGGTGGGGAATTTCTGTCTAAACAAGAAACATACAAAGCAGCAGCAAGAGAGATTAAAAGCACGTAATCTCCCTTCTTGTCAGTCTATTCATCATTTTCCCACGTGTTCTTTTGAGTACTGGCAGAAAGACCATGGAACGTGGAAGCAATAGCAAGGGTAAAGTGGATTCATCATCCCTTTGGTAAAATACAAATGGAAAAACTACTTGTTATCTTATATCCCACAGTAATGCCTGGCTGCCGAGGTCAGGATTCTCCAAACACTCAGTGTCTTTAAACACTAACTCTGTGAACCGCAGAATGGATCTTCCCTTTGGTATGTTCATACTGAGGTTTCCCTGACAGACTGTTGAGAGAAATAAGCCTCACTCCTAAGAAATATTTACTACCATGGGGAAATAGCTTAGAAATACTTTTGGTCAGTGCTAACATGGATAAATGGTGTAGAAAAGTTGAAGAGTGCATGAAGAGGACAGATTCAACAAGTTTCACAGTTTGTTGCAGGAAGGAAAACAAAGGAAAAAGGCTGCTAGCTCAGTTCTGTTGCTCTTTTATCTTTCTGTCCCTTTCTTCTATTATTTGATTAATGACAAATTGTGTAGATCACAAATGATTTCTCCCACTTAACTGCCAACGTTTTTATTTTTATTTTAAATATTCATAAATGAATTAATGCTCACATATGTGGGAGATGAATAACATTAGCTAGAGCCAGACAAAGCACAGGCAGGCATTGTGCAAGATTTTCCACCTGACTCTACCAGAGCAACTAAATATTTATCTATAATACTCCTGCTTGTATTTGAAGCACAAATAACTACACATACATATACATACATATATTTATACCAGATATCACAAAAGCTGCCTTGGTCTTAAAAACTGTATAGATTAAAACAGCAGTTAAATGACACGCTAATATATGAGGACAGGCCAGTGGAGGCCAATGGGTATTTGCTGATAGAGATGCATGCTCTGGGCCAGGCCAGGCCACTTGTTGGGGCAGAGCTACCACTGTAATGGTGCCATGATGGAGCAGGGGGCAGGATGAGCTGGGGCTGGGCTGCATGCAGCCTGCAGACTGCAGGTTGGACAGGATTGCTCTAAAGCCAGAGAGTAAACCAAGGATCAGAGGCCTGCATCACTCCATTTACAATATTTAGTCTTTTCAGGAAGAAAGATTAGAGCCATAAGTCAGCTAAGAAGACATATTATGGGATTCGAAATCGAGTGCCTGGTATCGTGATGGCAAAAGGATGGAACAGGAGTGAGAGTGAAAGAGTCATACTGAAACTAGAATAACTTGGCATTCAGTGAGGATCTATCTGCCTCACAGTTGGCAGCTATTCATATATTTCCTCTTATTTGTTTAATTTATTGATGATTAAAAAAGGAAGGTAGGAAATATACATTATTGTACAGGCTTCACAGCCAAGTCAATCTTCTTGCAACTGAAGTAAATGCATCAAGCCCTGAGCAGTGTCCAAATCAAAGACTGAACACCTGGCTCTCATCTATTATGAGTTTATAACTGAAAGCAACATCTTGACTTTTACTGCTGAAAATTTTGTGACTCATCCCAGCAGGTCATGACAAGTGTTCCTCCATCCTGACCAACCCAACAGCGCCTGAGCTAAGAACAAAAGCACACTGAAAAGGTCCGGATAATGGGCTTCCTTCTCCTAGGTGTCTCCCCCTCCTGGCTACTAAGCTCAATGCCAACATTTTAAACAACAACAACAAAAAAATAAACATAAAATAGAAAATATGACAGCAACAAAACTGTTGAGCTGCTTCCATCTGCCCACACGCGCACATAGCGATAACACCAAAATATGACAGAAATATTTACTTTTGGCAGGGTGATGCAGCTTGCTCATCCTGAAGTACCTCAGACCCACAAAGCACTTTCTCTGTTAGTGCTGCTCTCCCACTGCCCCTTTGATCTTCCCCATGAATCACGATGCTGAGGTGCAGCCATTTCCTTGTTTGGTACGCTGCTGGCTTTCCCCAGGCAGATACCGTCAAGGAGAAGGGGGGGCAGATCACAGTCTGGATTTGTAGCTCTGAAGGAAATAAGCAAACTGCAAAAATTCGCAGAGAGCAATTATGAGAACTTCTCTGGGAATATAAGGAATGGGATTTTCAAGTGAAACCCAGCACTGACTGAAGTGTTTCGGAAGAGGATGAGGCATCCCAGGCTGCCCACAGACCCAGTGTCTGCTCCCAGGCTCTCTGCCATACAACTGGATGCTTGGCAGTGCCCTGCAAGCCTCTCTCATCTGCAGCGGGCGCTGGGAAGTGCTGGGAGCCCTGAGGCGAGCTGGGTCTCCTGGGGCTGCCAGGCAAGCTGTTGGGGAGGTGGGTGAACTGGCAGCTGTCCTGCCGGGTTGCTGTCAGAAAATACAGCAAAATCTGCATCTTTCCAGAGAACATTTGAATTTCGTCAAAACAGCACTTTCTAGATCCATAATTTTTTCTACCTAGAAATTTCTCTCTCTCTGTTAATATCATTATCACTGTTTTTTGTTCTTCATAACTGACCAGCTTTGCCTTTTCTTTGATGTTTCCAGCCTCCCATTGCTTTGAGACACATTTTGCAGGGATGACAACAAGGAAGCATGCACACCTACATGCCATACCAGAGGGAAAATCCTTCCACTTTCTACTCCTCCTCCTCCTCCCCTCACATTTCACCCTGCTCAAGCGCTGAATTTAAATCCTGAATAAGCTTGCACGTACCAATACTCAAAACAAAAGCGAGAGAAAAATGGCTTAAGTGTCCGAATACTTCTAAATAAGTTTTATTACAAATTTTGCCCAATGTAGATGTAGTAATTCTTGTTAAAATGTTCTGTGCCAGAAAGCTGATCAGAGCCACGACAATCATTCTCAGTTTTAGCAAAAGTATGTTTATATAAATGTAGATCATTAAGTATGTATATACATAAAAATGTAAACAGGGAAGAAAAGTTTGAAAAGTGGAAAAAATATTGTTTTGAGGCAGTTGAATCATAGTAATGTAAAATATGTTACTTGGAATAAAAAAGAGCGTTCTAACAAGGAAGTGATAGCTCCCTAGTACTTGCATAATGACTTATAAGAAGATATCATTCATCTGTGGCATTACCTGCTATGGAATATTATTGTGGAACACACTGATTTTTAAGGGATTTTTTTTCTATGAAGAGATAATTGGATTAAAATTACCAATAGCAATGTTCATGCTTATGTCAAACTGACTATCTCTTGAATTAGAGAATACAATTCAGATCCTTATGGAAGAAGAGAAAGACAGTTTGGAAAATAGGAAATTCTGAGTTCCAGAACTCTGGTTCTTACACTGAGTCCTCCACAGCCTTCAGCAAGGCACTTGAGTTTTGCCCATCATGTAAATAATGCTCAGCTACTGCTTTTGTCTCCTCTGATTGACTTCCTTAGCACTTTTAAGATGCTTTGACAATGAAATCTGAAGATGCAAACATCCACTGTGTTACAACAGTTGTAGATTTTATTTCCTCCCGAAGTATCAGGTTCTGAACTCCACTAGGACACAGAACATTGTGTATCTGTTTTAGAGAAGTCTCAGTATGTTAATCTATAGAGCAGTTTTCAGGTCATAGCCCAGCATCACTGAAGCCACTCTTCTTCCCCACCCTGCCTGGTGGTATCATCAGAACCTGTGCCTATAGTTCAGACTGTGAGGCAGTCAGGGAGTGTGTGGGACTGGTCCATTGGTGACGTTGGATCTTTCTGCTTAGTTAATTAATGACTGCCCTCTGCATGAGACTGGCAATAAGCAAGAGAGGAATCCAAAAGCAGAGGTCCTCAGATGTAGAGTGGGCCATAATCCACTTTCATTCTACACTCCTACACTGATCTCTTCACAGTTTTCCTCTGTATTTTATTACTTTTCTTGACTGCTACATCACAGCACAAACACTGAGTTTACATCTCATGTGAGATTATCTTGTTATAGATGATCTGGTTATTGAATGTCCTCGACAGAGAATGGTCTTGTTAATAGCTTGCCCGCTCAAAGACTTGTCACCTCAAAACCATCTTGTATCTGGATCTCAGCTACATAAAAATGCCCTCATCTGCAGCCCCCCTTCCTCAGACTGATGATAGTTGTTCTGCTTTGAAGTCAAATGTCTCACAAAAGACTTACTCAGCTAGTGGAATTTATTTCACATAAAAAACAGTTATACAGAAATTTTGTCTAAATGATCATCATCTTTCTTTTTATAAACCTTATAGTTGCCATTTTTGCAGTTTTCCTTGAACACTGTAATCCATTAAATTTTGACTCAAGTGAAAACATGGATCAAAAATATTTCCTGCAGATCCACATGCAGGGAAAATCATGTGCACGCATCTCCTCCATAGCATTATCTAACATGCAGAGGCTTGTGTATGCAGCTCAAAGTCCGTGAAAACTTTAGGTATTTGCTGTTCTCTCTATGTTCCCAAGCATAGAGGGGAAAATAATATTATTTATAAATACCCTCTGCCTCTTAGTGCTAAGAACACCTAAAGACAGTGCAGGATGTTAGGGAGTTTTAGTGTCTGCACACCATGCTGTGTGACAATGGGACTGTTCCTCAACATTTCTGGACAGGCTGGAGAAGTGGGCCCATGTGAAATGAACAAGGTTAGATAAAAAACAAACTGTAATTTGACCTAATAATAATAGGAGAGTAAATGAGCTTTATTTTCCATGTTATAGCAGTGGGAGATGGACTGAACAGAAAAATAAACTGTATTATTTGAAAGAGATATGATGACGAGTCCTACAGTTTGAATCAAAGATTTTTAAACTTTTTGGGAAGCTCTCATGTTTAACTTCAGTGATTCCTGTGAACAGTTCACCTCCTGTCTTACATAGTGCATCATGAGTGGGGGGAAGAGGCAGGAGATGTAATCTGAAGACAAGACAGCTTTGCATTTGAGAATGTGACTTACAGTCATTGGCACACCATCAAGAGGAGGTCCTGGCACGCAGCAGAGGTAACAAATACATCCTCTGAAGAAAAAAAGAGTATCAGCTGCTGCACAATGCACAAACCTCTGCAGAGAGACAGATGGAGGGTAAGCGCAATAGCCAAGTAGAGGAAATGGCAAGGAAAAGTTATAATGAAGAGTTACAAGCAAGGAACATGGCTGAACATCTTTGCTGAGACCAGGCTCAACTCAGTAGCAGAGCAGTTAGATCAGAACAGGAGACCTTATTCCAGAAGAGGTTAAGTGTCTGTTACAAAAGAAAAAAAAAAATAAAGAAAAAAAAAGATTGAAAATTATTCTGCATAGAAAGAGACAGCAAATAAGCTGTTGGCTTTTCAAGGGCCAATTTATACTAAATCGGATCTACTGAATAAAAAGACTTTTGCCTTGCTAACTGTGTTTATGACCTTGAGTAGAGGAATGATAAGTGTTTTAAATATTTCTAATTTTAGATAGGCCTACAAGTTCTCGTAAAGGTACAGCGTTAAGCCACCAGATACAAACATTTGCTAGGTTTGTCCCCTTCTAAGGTGATAGTTACTGTCTTCCAGTCTGAACTCTGCAAGAGACATACTCTTATGTAGCAATGTTTGAGTAACTGCTGAAAGTGAATAATTTGGACTGTTGCGAATAAAATCTTTTTGGCCAGCATGTATACATTTGTGACCACTGCTGAACATGACCAGGGAGGTGTTCTGGGTGAAAATGACATAAGTAATGAATAGCACTGCCACGAACAACTAGGTTTTTTGTTATTACTGCTGCATTATTGATATGTTTAATAATAACCAGTGTAATTCATGTCATTTTTGCAATCCTCTCCAGGACTGAAGAATACCCAAGGAAAAATCTATATGGTAAAGGAGCGCCAATAGGATCAACAGGAGGACAAGAATACTTTTTGTGATAACCTAAACTGGTTCGTGTACTTTGCAAATCTGTTGACCCACGTGGCATCCAGTAAAGGTATGACTGTCAGAAATAAATTCCAAACACAGAGTTCTGTAATGAACTCAGAGGAAATATAATGTCCCACCTCTGAATTTATGTTTGTTAAATAGGATTTTGGTCTCTGTATTCAGTAGTTGCCAAGTAACTCTTAGTCTTGTTCTAAGTACTGGTAAATAAGGGATTTATTGACAGATACAATTTTTCATTTGATGAAAAAATGCAGCTGTTTGTGGAAGCATTAGGATTAAGAAGGAAGACAGATCATTCATGATTACTTAGCATAGCTTAGCCAAACAGATGTAACAAATAAACATAATCTCACTGCAGTGCAGTGGAATGTCAACTTCTATTTCTTCTGAGAGTCTTTCATTTATTGTTTCATAGATTTTTAAACAAAGTACTGAGATTTATTGAATACCAACTGGAAATTTGCTAACATAACTTTTTATAAAGTCTGGTCCATTCATTGTTTCAGATTAGACTACATTTTTTTTTGACAGTAAACTCTTCTGGGAGTTTTGATACTTCTATTTCTAATTTTGACCTGAACTTAGAATATTGCATAGAAAGCCTCATATGTCTGTAGAAATAGTAATAAAAAAAAAAAAATGTAACTAAGCATTTCCTATATAGTTACTTTCTTTAAAAAATATAAATAGATTATTTTAGTCAAATATTAAGTCAATCATATTTCTATCCAGGTCCGTGTGCATGCTGGCTGTTACTGAAAAAGGGACTGTAAATTACATCTAACTCAAGAAATCTGCCTTTAGTAGACTTAGAATTATATAGCTGCACACTTCTGCACTTCTTACTGCAGAAGCAAGAGAGAGCTTGTTAACATTCTCTCTTGGGCTATAATCAATAAACTAATTAGCTGGATCAGGAACCATCAATATGACTGTATGACCATCAGCTATTTAACTTGACTTTCAGATTTCCTTTACAAGGCTCACAGCTAGAAAAATAGTTGTTTTATTTACAAAGTACCTACTTGACAGAGAAGTCACTGAGATACAGCAAACGTGAAAAGTCGTGATATCTTTAAAGTCACTTTTCAGAATATATTTTGTGTTGTACAAAAGGTCCATATTACATCCACATCGTATTAATCAGCTGAGCCAGTTCTGTTATGTCTTCCTTTCTGCATTTCAAACACCTTAGCAATACAGAACAGATTTATGAGTCTAGAAAGTAGTAAGGTAAAAAGGGGGAAAAAATAATCAAACAGAAAAACCCACCAGAACCAAAGAATCTATGTTTACAGTGCCTAAAATGGAAAGGCCTGCAGGTACTCATATACAAACAAAATTAGAAGTTACTGTTGTAAGGAAAAAAAAAATCTTAAAAAACACCACGGTTTAAGGCTTTATAGAACATATCATTGTACTCAGTGTAGGAGGTGAAGACAAGAGGCAATTTATTCTGCAGCTGGTTTAGAAATAAACACAGCAACGGCAGATAAGGAGTGAAAGAGGGATAAATCCTCCTGTAGCAAACTTGATGGACAGACAGGCTGCCATTAACAATGCTGTTGCCTTTGTAAGTACAGAGTGATGTGGAGATACCCTGGCATTTATACTGTAGACATGGTCCTTAAAGATTTTACACCTCCAATTCCTTAGAATTATCAGCTATCTCCAGCCTGTCACTCATCCTGGCAATCTTAGATTTCTCGCTTGCAGGCCAGGCAGATTATTGACAAAGCAATCCAGGGTGATATAATACACCCTGACAAACAACAGTGAGGGGGATTGTGTTTACCACTTTCACTGCACCAATTCAGCTAAATTAATTCTTAACGCCAAAAGTAAACTTTCTCTTGATAAGCGTTCACTCCCTTTGTGCTGCTGTTTCGCTACACCACCCTGGTTCCAAGTAGAGCAGCAATGTGTTTTGATGCATCTCATTTAACCTGCTCACCACTAATAGCAGCAAGAAGAAAGATTTTCATACAACAGCAAGTTAGCCAACAGTTACAAACACCAAATGCGGGCATATGACAACTTTAAATAGGCTTAAATAGGAAAAAAGGAAAGGCAGGAACATGTTGGCTGTTAGGTGCCTTTGTTTCTTTATAATTTTTCACATTGCTTTTGCCCAAGGGCAGTTTTTAGGATTCAGTTTATAAACTCGTGGCTGAAAGAGAAAAGAAAGGAAAGTTTTAAAGATCTGGCACACCCTTATATCAACCTTGACTGTCTTTTATGTTGTTTATGTGATGAATTTAGTTACTCAATTCTCACAAATTAATCATTTTACTCATTCAAGACAAAACATTCATTATTTTAATGCCCAGTGCTTCACCTATAATCATAAAGCGTGTGATGCCATGAATGTGTGAGAAATACCACATTTGCTTAGTTACAATTATTTATAAATTTGTTCAGTGTCAGTTTCATCAGACACAGCAATGTTAATCCAGAAATAATTCATGTGCTGGGAGTTAAGTCATTTGCATGAGATGATGTTAATTGTAAAACAGAAGTCAAAATCCAAATTCTGACAGTCTTCAAAGGATGAAAGTGTTAGACAGAGGATTGTTATTCATTCTGGGATTGGGAAAACCAACAAGACAAAACAAAAAACCAAACCAGCCAACTAAACAAAACCCTTGATCTCATGTGGAGGCAAAATCTCCCTGGGCACGGAAGTCCTCTGACCACATTTCCATTCTGGCTGACCTTCAGAATCCATACATTTAGGCCAGCCAGATGTTTTTACCCTTCTAAGCAGGAACTGTGCCAAGATAAATGGATTTGTTGACAACAGAACACACAATTGTGTTGCATTCTATGTTATAAAACATTGCTGGTACTTGAAAGCAACTTCAGTGGATATCTGACCCTTTAGCAGAGTTCTATTAGGTGGCTTAGGTAACTTCAGACAGCTTCTAAGCTTTGTAATCACTCTTCTGATGAGCAAACCAATATTTCTATGAATCTGAAAACAGCAAAATTGTTCAAAATTGTATATATTTTATGTATAAAAGGCAAGGATAGGGTTAGAAATCTGGTTGCTTACTGTTTGTTACTCTTATTCTTATTGCTAGTGCTATTAATATTGTTATTACTATTATTCCTGGCCAATGTAAGAAGGAAATTTTCCCATATTTTCCTTGATTTTAAATATTAATTTATTGGCTCCCAGTAGGTTGCTACTGGATATTATTATCACTAGTAATCTCACTTTGCTGATAACCTTTTCATATGACTACATTTACATTAACAAAATGTGCAAAGCTCTGGGAAGCTAAAGTCACGGTAAGAAACTGAGCCCCAGACTCTTAAGATGATTTCGAAGATCAGATGTGCCTTGGTATTCACTACTTTATCAGAGATAATGACAGTTTTAATTGGGCTAGGTGTATTAGTACAGACCTTGCCTAGGTGCAGTATAAGAGGTTGAAAGGCATCACACTACTTATACCTCTTGACATGTAAGAGCAAGCTGTTCCACTGCTGGCCTATATATTTGTGGAAAAGTGGGGCTGAGTTACCCAGAGAGGCATAGCTTACCTGTGGAGCTTCCCAGATTAGCCAGGCAGATCTGAAAACTCTCCCCAGTCTTATTAGTCACGCTTGGTCATATTAATTAAAAAGTCAGAAAAATAAAATTCGTGAACATGTTACGGTGTGCCACTGTTGCTGAAGAATTATCATTTGATGGCTTCTATCTAATCTGACTTAAATGCTAATCGCTGCAGTCCAGCACGTCTGTGGCAAGTGGAACTGCGTGGCTTTAAAATTCAGTTTTAAATATATGGGGATAGATGAAGACATTAAACAATTTTGGAAGTGGAACGTTTCAAATTTTTGTTTATGTCCTGTGAATGCAAGGTAAGGGAGCATAAACGTGGTATCACAGAACGGGGAGTAAAAAGTATTACCCTGTGCTGTGATAAAACAAGGATTTTTAAAATAAGCTTAACTTGATGAAATTTTTCACAGCAAGAACAGGTTTAGGTCATTAAAAGTTCTACCTCCTTGAGAGCAGAGGCTACTATGGGTTTTGACCTCCGAATAGTCTGAAGGGACAAAGGGCAAATATTCTGGGATGACAAAAAAGCCACGCAAATTACAACAAAAGAAGGATAACTGTGTCTGTACTCTGGGTGCTGACAGAAAGCAAAACTGCCTGAATTACAACAATGATGATTTGTAATTTTAATTATTTATAAGGGATGACGGCTGAGTTCCCAAAAATCTTTCCATTAAGAATTCTCAGTATAAATCTCTCTGATATACTGTAATGCTACTTCATCTCTGCTGCCAACTGCGCTGGAACGCATAAAGCCCCTCATTAGTTCACGCCTCTGCTTACATGGATTGCTTTAACAAGGGATCTAGTGTGTGCTAATGACTCTTAGAATTAAGATATGACTGTGGCAAAACAATAAATACCTCCTTCTTATTAAAATGATTTGGTAACAACACTGCAGAGCTGCTTTCCCCGCACTCATTTTGGTTCAGACTGAAAACCGAGGATGCACTCCAGAGAAACACATAATGAGGTCAGATGGAAAATCTTGTCTTGTTTCAGATATGAATTCAATCCATCCTTTCTTGTGTGTGAGACAATATACACAGAAGGAAATGCTGCTGACATGTTTTAACTTCACTGACACCGAGAATGTTTTGTCTTCAGCTGATGCTTTTAATCTTCATCTGAAATACTGTATATGGGATTAGTGGAGATGGCCATACAACCAGTTTTTATTTACCCATTTAACCTCTGCTTTTCATCTGGCATTCACTTAGCACCACTGCTCAAAATTCTTTTGATAATTTTGTCAGTTAATTCACATCTAGCAAAGTGCAGACAAAATGTGCTAGATGTAAGGTTGTCACCTTTTCTATTACCGAGCTGAACTCCTGGGGGGGTCTGTAGATTTTACAAGGAAAAGGCTGGGGGAAGGGATTGAAAACTCTGGAAAAGAATACTGGTCTTGTAGTTAAAAAGCGGGAGAACTGGAGTTCACCTGTCACAAGCAGGTACTTTGGTTCAAAACTATTCCCTAGAGCCATGCTTTGCTATTGAGCATAAGTCAGAACAATGTGTCAAGACTTGGAGCACAGCTCTTCAATGTCTAACACAACTATTAGAGAAAGAGCTAAAAAAAATTCGGTTGTCAGCATAATTTGAGTTTAAAATGATTTTAAAGGAATATTTAATTCCTAATTAGCCTATTCAGTGCATTATAATGTACATTTATATCCAGCAGCGAAGAAACCTAGGGTAACCTTTTTATGTAGCACACCTTGTATGCTGTGTAACTGCCCATGGAAAACAACAAGGACAGCTGAATTAGCCATGGCCTTTAACATGTCCAGGCCACATTAGAGAAAGTGCTGTGCTAAAATAAAAAAAAAAAAAACAAAAGAAAGTGGATTTTTTTTTATTTTTGTGAAGCGCTGCACTTTATCAAAATGGACTATTTGTCAAATTCTACTCCAGCTAAAATATATTACACCCATAAAGAGATCAAGGCTTAGTGTTAAACATGAACGCTCAATTTTTGGCTCTCCTATGGCCTCTGTTTTAATCTCATCAATGTGACTCAACGTGTCGAGAATGTACACTTTCGTTGTTAAGGTACAGGGAATTGTGTTACACGCCTGTGACATGCCAGAGATTTTGTAGACCTGGTGGGTAATGTGGTTCTGCTCCACATCCCACTCTGGTATCCAAACCACAGCTCGATGGCTCCATTCACATCTCTAACTGCATCCCAGGTCTTAATCGTAGAAAAAGAGAACACTAGTGCAGCTAGACACTGCCCGAATGTAGATTACATCACCTTTAGAATTTGAGAGCAGCTGATCTATCTCTGCCACTGCAAGGCATAGAAAAAAAGGGAAATACACCTTGAGTCTTGTCATCTCAAAACTGGGAAGCACTACTCAGGTCAAGGGCTGAATGTCACTGCCCGTGATTTTCACAGCAGCTTTGCCCTGACTGCGGATCTACCAATTACAGATATTTTCAATACCTCTCTGAACCTTTCCAACTACACTCTTTGCGAGGAGACTTAACTGTGAGCTAGAGCCTGAACAGGTCTAAATTGAGGCAGTGGCACTGAACTTGAGTACAAATGAAACACTTTATAAGTGCTGATTCTGAAGACCCCTGTTACCACCAAAATTTATATGACATTAAGATTCACACTTTTCTTTCTTAACTAGGTACGAAAAAAATATGATACAAGCAAGAACAGAACTGAAGCAGTTATTTTTATAGCATGATTAATTTTTAAGTTAAATTATATTAAAAGAAATAGCTCGGACA